>LPNX010702741.1:164827-237916 GCA_001517045.1 Pseudotsuga menziesii | reverse complement strand
TATATATATAAAAGTTAAAATGATAAGTTTAAAGTTCTAATATGCAATTTCATTAACAATTTCACAAGTATAAAAAAATATAACTATGTAATATCCATTGTATGGATATTATTATCCACATTCTCCCTGCAATTGACCTATAACACATGGACCATTTAATTAAGCTTCAATATATAAATTTTATACTGTAAATAAACTCTAATAAAAATACAATTGGAATTTAAAATAATAAATATGAATAAATATACCTCGGTGAGTCCCAGAGAAAAAGAGGTCACCACATCCAAAGGTGTGGAAGGATGTAGAGTCCATTTACCGACCTACAATTTAAATTTCATTACTTAAAATTTTCATACATACATAAAATAAATTTAAATTTAATATATCAATCATTAAACTTAAACATTTGAAACATGTAATTTAAACAACATATAATAAATTTAAACAAAATGTCAATTGTTCATTAATCATTACTAAAACATTTGAAAGGTGCAATTTACCTCCATAGCTTGGGAGAGACTGGGAATGTCTCCCAAAATTGTGATGACAAGGGCCCAATACCCATGGTCCTAGGAGAAGGGATCGAAATCTATGAGCACAACCAAAATTTCAATCTTAGAAAAAGGTGTCATGACATTAACGAGAACATATAGCTTTTATAGATATTCATGCAAATGTGCCTCTTTCATTGGCCCTAGGTTAACACTAGAGTTGACCATAAAATCAAGTTCCTCTAATATATATATATATATATATATTGAAAAACTAGCAAAACATGATTTAACAATTATGAGGTAAAAATAAAATTTCGCACATACCTCCCCCCTCCCTTCTCCCTCATGATGGAGTAACTCAAAACACCCATCTCAACAATGCTTTTCATAGGCCTTGGAATATTCAAGGATCATTGAATCTACCTCAATATCTGTTTTATAAGAAAAATGTGCATGAGAACAAGCATGTTCTCTATGTCAATTCATGCCCACATCAACCCCCACTAGAGCATACCCTAAGTTGTCTCTTATAATGGTTCTTGACTCTAGACCAATATGAGAGGTCACCTCCATATCTAGTCGTAAAGTAAAAATTCTCTATGGTTGAGGCACCAAACGAGGTGTATCCTTAGGCAACAATGGATCTTGAAAGGCTCCTTCCCGTTCATACATTCTACCTTTTCCAATCCCATAAAATTTGGACAAAGAATGTGTGTAATCTAGCTTCATGCTAAAAAAAAATCTGCATAAAAAGTTCTCGCAAAATAATGTGGCACTTCATCATTCCATGTAAATCTACCATAGAATTCCAAGAATCTATCATATATATGGTGGTACAACCGCATCTGGTTGGACTTGAAATAGTCGAATCCGAATTTCATTTTGAACGATAAATAAGAATAATATATTAGATGATGGATATAAAATTACAATAAACCCGTCTTTACAAGGCTTGAGCAATAATAGTGAAGGGTTACTCCCTTTCACTAGAAACCCAATAATCTATTTATTTATAATTAATAATATTATTTAAATATTCACAACATTGCCTTCCCATTGGGAAAACCTTTGTCCTCAAAGCTTGAGTATTTTCGTAATGTCGTCCTTCATTATGATTCAATGTGAGTATTAGAATTAGATGAGATTTCTTCTCTAGAGACGTGCACTTCCTTTCCATTGATGATTATGAATTGTATTGTCTAATTGTTCCTACATTAATGGCCAAGGGTCCAGTCATCACCACATCGACGACATATGTTTTTCTTTTTTTTTCTATTATCAAAATAGTTGTTATATGACTTTGACCTATTTTCCATTTCATAGGCATATGATTGAGGTTTGTGGCATTGATGGTTGAGTGACCACTTATCTTCACATTACCAACATTGTATCTCTTTTTCTTGCTGATAATGGTTATCGCCTCTTGTTTTTATTCCTTCTAATTTGCGTTCTGCAGATTTTTCTTTAGTATGGAGGAGAAATAAAGTTGGCGGGATGGATACGATGAGAGCGAAAAGTGATGTAGGTAGCAATAGAGCTGAGTGATAGGTAGATCGTAGGTGGAATCGTATTGTGGGTAGAGGTGGAAGAGAGTGTGAGTGTGGAGATTGATGAGATTAAGGGATGCATGGAAGTGGGCACGTGTGGGTAGGAGAGAAGCTGAGGGACTAGGTTGGATATTGAGAACATGGGAAAGATGTGTAGGAGGGAAGTTGTGGAGGAAGGTGAGTGCGGTGGTGGAATGGTGTGGAAACTATGCAGGTGGAAGGATATGAGGGATTCCGATGGTGGGGAAGAGTGGATTGCAGAGTGGCAACAGATGGTGGTGGAGTGTGAGGGAAGCAACGTGGAGAAGATGTGCATGAGAGGAGGGAGCGAAGGTAGGATTAGCGGTGGCTAGAAGGAGGGATATGGGTGAGGGGGGATAGATTCATGAAGGAAGAAAGTGCGAGGTGCAAGGAAGGAAGTGGGAGTCTAGACAAGTGGAGTAGGGAGAGGGAAGGAACGAAGTAGAGAACTAGTGAAGGAAAAGAGGAAAGATGACGATGGTGATGAAGACAGTGAAGTGAAGGAATGAAGGAGGAAGAAACAATGTGGAATGGGATAGGGATTATGATCCAAATCCGAGCTCAGGACGAAGGAGCGAATCTGCTCAGATACCACTTGGTACAACCGTATCTAGTTGGACTACTAATAGTCAAATCTGACTTTCATTTTGAATGATAAATAAGAATGATATATTATATGATGGATATAAAATTACAATAATCCATCCTTTATAAGGCTTGAGCAAGAACAACGAAGGATTACTCCCTTTCACTAGTAACCCAATAATCTATTTATTTACAATTAATAATATTAATTAAATATTCACAACATATGGTGTGCAATCTCAAGGTGTTTGAAATATTGCACCTTTAACATCTTCCACTTTGGTCCTTGTTTAAAATTAAACATTGAAATAACATCTTTTGATACCCTCTTCTCTACATCAACCCACTTATTAGTACCCATCACTTGATCCTTCCGCATTCACATCAAGTGAATAAAACAATCTCTTGTTGGCCTAATACTTCTATGGGAATTAATAAACTTGCATAAATATTCCAAAATTATATGCAAACTTTGTTAGCTTTAAGTTGGGAGTTCCAAGCTAGCAAGATCAGGCCTCAATTTATTATGGTGGGATGTGCATTTTTCAAGGGTGAAAGAAACAATATCATTTTTCCGAGGGAAAGCATTGGGTATATTTGACGGATAAATGGTCATGGGATTATAACCATGCGACTGTTCAAAAGTAACCCTCGATCGACCTTGACCCTTTTGTCGAGCATTTGCATGACCTTGCTCTTGGTCTCTTATAGAATCCTCAACATCTATACCCCTTGCATAATCACCCTCATTTTCTCCAAATGCATCATAACCCTCATTTTCTCCAAATCCATTATCACCCTCATCCACTCTGAATGCATCATCATAACCCTCGGTAGAACCATGATCCTATACAAACACATGTGATCATGTATAATTTAGTATATAAAGACACAAGCATATATATACACATGTGAAAATTAGTAATTTAGTTAAATAAATTATATATATACCACATATTACCAATAAAATGTGGTTGGTCTATTGGTCATTCTCTAAAATGGCAACCAAAAGTGGGAAAATGGTCATGAGATGAATCAAATAGAAGACTAGATATAGATGATTTCCCACTCTCACGAGACGATCTATTATGTAATGTCTCTATAAAGAAAAGTGCTAACAGTTAGTAAAATCAATGAACACGATTTAAAATAAATAGAAATATGCATGCATACTCAAAATTGTGCATGTGCATAAATTTTAAACACATATCGGTGTCTCGATATAATATGCTAGAATCTATAGATGTATCCGACCATGTTTGAGAGTGAACATTCAAAGGTGTTTTAGTAGAATTATTTGTTATATTGAGCTTCATTGTATCAATATATTTCCTTGTGCATATTTGACTGAAATAATGAGTCAACACCTGTTAGAATAATCAACCCATAGTTAGCTACCTTAGACATTAATTAATCCAATTTTTGTCTTATTTGCCTAGTTTCCATATTCCACCTTATGCAAGTTGTCCTCCACACATCCATAGTGGTAAAACTTGCTAAATTTGAGTCATGGAGCACCTGGGAAACCTCTTGGAATCAAATCTACTCTATTCTTGGCCTCCCTAGCGCATGTCTGCTTTTTCTGCTTTATTGCCTTCTTTTTCTGAATTTTAAGGCAATTGGGAAAGTTTGACTAGGTGAAGTTAACTTGTTTTTTGTCCTCATCATCCTCCACCCTTTTCTCCTAAGAAAAGCATATATGATTTGTCCTTCCATCACCTATTAGCTTGCCTAATTGATTTTTCCAATTCGTGAGCTCCTAGACAGTTTTGGAAACTGCTTTATGCACTTATCAGGGATTTGCTGAGATTTAGTAAGTCTTCTTTTAACCAAATTCGAATGGCATACTTATGCATTCGAATCTTTCATGTAATTATTTATTGTGGAAGCCTATTGCTTCATAGGGTTGGCTATTGTACACTTATTCAATACAGATTAGTGTTCTGCTCCATATTCAATCTTCTTTGTTAGTAATTTGCATGTGTAATTGGCAATTGTTGTGAGTGTAATTGTTCTAACACCTGGGTTCAATTTCCACATGGTATCAGAGCCTCTGTAGATCAATTTCTCTCCTTATAATTTGTTATTGTGGGTTCGACATCATTGACTTGGAGCATTCTGTTGACTGAAGGGACAATTTCTGAGCTATGAATCAATCTCAAAAGATCATCTTGATTCCATTTAACTTATTTGAATGGAAAGAAGAGATGGAGATACTATTGAGAGAGAAATGCCTCTACAGAGTAACTATGGCAATGAAAGCAGATCCCAATGCAGCTGCAAAGAAGATTAAATGGCACAATAGGAGGGATGAGGCCTATGGTCTCCTGTGTCTGAGCATATCCAGAGACCTCCTTTTCAATCATGATGGATTAATATCCCCCAACGAAGTATGGGAGAAGCTTGTTGATATTTTTGGTAATATAGATGAGATGCGGGGACATCAAATTGAAAATTAATTGATCTCCCTGAGTCCCAATAGCTTTGAATCCGTGCAACTCTATTTTTCCAAGTTCAAAGCACTTGTTTTGTAGCTAAAACAATGTGGGATCGAAAAGAAGGATTAGAAACTGGTTTTGGCCATACTCTCAAATCTTGGCCCTAACTATTCAGTGTTTGTTTTGACCTTCTATGCCACAAAGTTGACAGCTTGAGCCTGGAAAATGCCTAGGCTTGCATATTTCATGGAATCTCTCCCACAAGAACAAGATAAATTGGTGATGATGGGCACCATCAAACCTTCCAAAGACCAAGCTCTAGTTGCTGGAGATTCAAGTGTGGATTCAAAATTCAAGAAGAAAGATAAAAAGCCACCTGAGCAAAAGAGAGACAAGAACAAGTCTCCAGAGGAGCCTCAAGGTTCCAAGAAGAACCCCCAGAAGAAGAATAACAAAGGAGAAATGAGCAAGTGCGCATACTGCAGTAAGGGAAATCATTCTGAAAGCTTCTACATGAAAAAGCAAATAGACATGCTGACCCAACTCCTGGAGAAGAATGGAATCTCCCTTCCAGACAGCTCAAAGAAGAGGGAAGGTGGATACAATTCAGAAAACAGAGAGAGAGTTCATGCATTGGTTGCTGGCACATCAAACTCACCTAGTTTCATCATTGATTCTGGAGATTCAAGACATATGGTTTCGACCAAGGAGGCATTCACCTCACTTGACATGTTGAAAGGTCCACCAATTGTACTGGGAGATGACTCTCTCACTAAAAGTTTGGGCAAAGGGAGGATTGATCTTGACCATGGTAAGTTTAGCAATGTATTGTATGTTCCAGGTCTTGCCTCTAACCTCTTATCAGTGTATCAGATGACCCACAGACTGTATCCAAAGAAGGTCATATTCTCCCTTGATGAAGTTGAGATCACAGAGATCTCAAGTGGTAAAGTCATTGCAAAAGGAGTTGCAAATCGCACTTCGAAGGTATACATGTTCTCACACTTCCTACACTACTCAAACCCCTCTGCTCTTCTGATTCATGCTAATGAGGAAACCAAGCCTTGGCATGAAATATTTGGCCACATTAATTACAAGTATCTTTCTAATCTTATTGAAAAATAAATGGTCATAGGGTTACCAATCATTAAGTTTTCCAAAGGAGTCTGTCAAGGTTGCATCCTAGGAAAACACCCAAAGCATAAATTTGAGAAAGCTAGTCATGAGAGAACCTCTGCACCTCTTGAGTTGATCCATAGTGATGTTGCTGGCCCATTTCATCATATGTCAATTAGTCATGCCAAATATGCATTGACATTCATAGATGAATTTTCCAGGTATTGCTGGGTTTACTTCATGAAACACAAGTATGAAGTTTTTGGCCTCTTCAAAGTCTTTAAAGCTTTGGTTGAAAACCAGTCTGGGAGGAAACTCAAGGTCCTCAGATTTGACAATGGTGGTGAGTATGTCAAGTCTAAGTTCATTCAATATTGTATAGATGCATTTATTCAGATGCAGCATTCTATCCCTTACACACCACAGCAGAATGGTGTTGCTGAGAGGAAGAACAGATCACTAAAAGAGATGGCAACATGCATGATGGAGGCTAAGACTTTGCCACCAAAGTTTTGGGCCGAAGATATAAACTGTGCAGCCTATATCTAGAATAGGGTTCCTCATAAACATATTTATGGTATGACTCTTTTCTAAGCATAGAGTGGGCATAAGCCAGATGTGACCCATTTCAAGATTTTTGGCTCAAGGGCTTGGGCTAGAATTCCAACAGAAAAGAGGAAGGCTTTGCAGCCTCAAAGCCAAGAGTGTCTATTTGTTGGGTACTCTGAAGATTCAAAAGGGTACAAGTTGATAAATTTGAGCAAAAACAAATCCTTCATTGAAAGGTTTGTTCAGTTTCAAGAAGAGCCCCTAGCAGTAGTGGAAGTTGGAGAATCCTCTTCACCACCAAAACCTCTGAATGTAAGTGAAGAGATAGTTGAACATGCTGATTCTGATATGTCTAATAATGATGATTTAATTGAATATCCTAGCATTCCTACAAGACCAAAATGGGCAGCAAAGACCATTCATGTAGCTGGAGAAATAGCTGGAAATCCTAATGATCCTAGGAGGACTAGATCTCAGTTTGAGAGTGCTCTGTGCATGAAAGATCCTATGTTTGCAGAGAAATGCTATATGATGATTGAATTAGACCTAGAGACATATGAATATGCAGCAAATGATCCAATATGGAAAACAGCCATGAAATAAGAGTTCAGCTCACTCCAGAAGAACAACACTTGGGAGCTGGTTGATCTTCCCCCAGGGAGGAAGCTAGTTCAGTGTAAGTGGGTGTACAAAACCAAATTTTCTGCTGATGGTTCACCTCTAAAGTAAAAGGCCATATTGGTAGCCAAGGGCTACTCACAGGTACATGGCATAGACTACAATGTGACCTTTTCATCAGTGGCAAAGATGGACTCCATCAGGCTAGCCTTAGCCACTGCAGCTTCAAGGCAGTGGGAGGTACACCACATGGATGTGAAGTGTGCTTTCCTGAATGGATATCTCACTGAATAGATATACAAGCAGCAGCCTCAAGTATTTTCTACTAACCCATCTCTTCTGTCCAGGCTAAAGAAGTCATTGTATGCGCTTAAGTGAGCCCCTAGGGCTTGGTATGCCAAGATTGATAGCTTTCTGCTATCACTGAATTTTGTTTGATGCAATTCAGATCCAAATGTCTATTTGAAGCTGATTCATGGTTCATTAATGATCATTGTTTTATATGTTGATGACCTTCTCATTACAGGAAGCTCAAAGGATGAAATTGCCTCCTTGAAGGATGCAATGAACCACACCTTCTCAATGACAGATTTGGGCCTATTGAGGCAATTCTTGGGGCTCGAGATTGCTCAAACCAAAGAAGGAATCAAAGTACATCAGTCCAAGTATGCCTTGGATTTTCTGAACAAATTCAATATGAAGGATTGCAAGCCAAGCAAGACTCGTTTCCTTTCAGGAGTTAAGCTTGAAGAAGCTAATTCTTCACCTATGGTAAACAATACACTGTATAGGAAATTGATTGGATGTTTGTTGTATCTTACACATACTTGACCTGATATTTCTTATGCAGTAAGTGTGGCTTCAAGATACATGGATCAGCCTCATGAGATCCACTGGAGAGAAACCAAAAGGATCCTTAAGTTTGTTCAAGGAACAAGGACTCATGGGATCTTCTACAAAGCTAAATCTGATCTTGAATTGATTGGGTTTACTGACAGTGATTGGGAAAGTGACAACACGGATCGAAAATCAACATAAGGATATGTGTTCATGCTTACTGAAGGGCCAATCAGCTGGTCAAGCAAGAAACAGAGTGCCATTGCACTCTCATCTACATAAGCAAACTACAGAGGAATTGTAAATGCAGCAACTCAATGTTTATGGTTGCAGGGGTTACTTGGTGAGTCTGGTTTCGAATCAGAATACTCAACTACTATCTACTATGATAATCAGAGTACCATTCGAATCTGCAATGATCCAGTTCAGAATCAGAGAACCAAACACATTGAGATCCATATGCACTACATCAGACAGCTTCTGCATGATGGCACCATTCACCTACTCTTCTGTTCATCTTCAGAACAAGTAGCAAATATCTTCACCAAATTTTTTTGTGAGAAGACATTCAGCAATCTCAAATCACTGCTGGGGATTGCTGATCATGATGTGAAGCACGAGTGATGACAATATTTCCAAATTTTGTTTTACTGTCCATGTTTAAGAGAGGATTTTTCCCACTGGGTTTTTGCCTCTTTCCTTGGTTAAAAGGAGATGCAGTATGAGAAGGGTGACTAAGCCTTGTTGCTAGGACCTATAATTTTCTGATATTTTACTCATAAGTCAGGCTTAAGGGGGGGTGTTAGAATAATCAAACCATAGTTAGCTACCTTAGACATTAATTAATCCAATTTTTGTCTTATTTGCCTAGTTTCCATATTCCACCTTATGCAAGTTGTCCTCCACACATCCATAGTGGTAAAACTTGCTAAATTTGAGTCATGGAGCACTTAGGAAACCTCTTGGAATCAAATCTGCTTTATTCCTGGCCTCCCTAGCACATGCCTACTTTTTCTGCTTTATTGCCTGCTTTTTCTGAGTTTTAAGGAAATTGGGAAAGTTTGACTAGGCGAAGTTAACTTGTTTTTTGTCCTCATCATCCTCCACCCTTTTCTCCTAAGAAAAGCATGTATGATTTGTCCTTCCATCACCTATTAGCTTGCCTAATTTATTTTTCCAATTCGTGAGCTCCTAGACAGTTTTGGAAACTACTTTATGCACCTATGGGGGATTTTCTTAGATCTAGTAAGATTGTTTTTGACCAAATTCGAATGGAATCCTTATGCATTCAAATCTCTCATGTATTTATTTATTGTGGCAGCCTATGACTTCACAGGGTTGGCTGTTGTACACTTATTCAATACAGATTAGTGTTCTGCTCCATATTCAGTCTTCTCTATGAATAATTTGCATGTGTAATTGGCAATTGTTGTGAGTGTAATTGTTCTAACACCTGGGTTCAATTTCCACAACACCTTTTCTTGATCCATATCTACTATATCTCCTATAAACATCAAGACAAGCATCAATGAACTAATTCAGTTTAGCCAATGGAGTCTGACGGTAAGATTTCTAGGTAGTATATCCCATGGAAGGTTTTTGGGGACACAAAATACCATATCAATATATTTATGGTGTGCCCCAAGTTTCTGTTGTGAATTTGTGTTGTTCCCACAGGTATCTTCCTTTATTTATCCCGAACAATCCATTCCTCATCCAAAGGATATTCTTTTTAAGGGTATAATATATCAACCAATTACACACCATATGATATGACACCACACAATATCCTTTACCTTTATCCAATACTGAATATCTATAATACATCTCCCATCACCCATAGATATAAATAAACGTATGAATAAGACACAATAACTACATTCTATTCATAAACTAAAATGAAATTGGCACTAGATAATTTTCATTAATTTTTTCATAGAACTCAAAATAAATTATAGACTATGATAATGCAGAGAAAAGATGATACATGGTATGATAATGCAGATACATGCTATGAAAATGAAGAGGCAAGCAAATACAATTTATGATAATGCAGAGACAGGCTATGATAATGCAAAGATAAGCAAATCAAGCTCATATGTTCAATCTAACCTAATTGGTACTTGCAACGACAACTTGAAAGGGTATGGTTATGTCACTAATTATGTAATTAATGTTACTTGTTGTAATTACACTGATCACATTAAGTGTCACAAATAATAATAATCACATCATATATAATCACACCAATGTTATGCTAAGTTGTTACTACGAGTCTGTCAATCTAAATATGATAGGAATAAGGATCTTAATTGATTAGGGAATAAGCAAAACTAGTCAGTAGTGCTAGGTAAGATGATCTTGCTAGTGCTAACCTAGTGTAGTATTAACTATGAGTAAACATAGCTAAATTATTAAATCTTTGCTGGGTAAAATTCTCTACTAGGTACCTATAAGATAAGCAGATTAATCAATGGGATTAAGTAGAAGGGTTACATTTACTGTAATTCTTAGTATGATGTTTACCTACTTAATATAATGTAATTAGTGATGTATTCCACATAAGTTGAGCTATATAATAGAAAAGTAATACATATATGATTATTATGGAAACACTTATACCTATATATTTCATATTTCATGATATCCTAACTTTAACATAAATAAATACAAAAGACATTTTGAATTTTATAGGAGATATCTTTGAATTCTGATTGTGAGCTTAGGTTGTTACAACAACAAACTAAACAAACATTAAGTTGTTACAACAAAAAACCAAACTAAACGAACAATCATTCATATTGTAGAGTAGAGTACAACTATTCTGAAGTTGCCCCTTGACCTTGAGCTTTATAATAGAATTCGATACAAAACATATTACAGAATTTAATGATATTATTAGATCATGTACTTTTCACTTCAAAATAATGTTGTCACACTCTTATTAAGCTGATTTCCATGGTGGTCATGTTTGACATAGTCATCGTTAATAAAACCAATTTTGACCATGAGAGATTAGGGAAATCACAAATATTTTGGGATTCATTAAATACTAAATCATTATTATATGCAACCCTATGAAGGACAAAAATCCTCCTTTAATTAGGATTGAAGGATCAAAATGCCTACTTCACATGGGATTGACATATTTGGATTGAGTTTTAAGGTTATTGTTAACATTTCTAGTAAGTGTCCATAATTTATTGATATTGTGAAGGAGCAAGTTTCTTTAAAATCTCAAAAAAAGAAATAAACATAGATTTGGAAATTGAAAACCAATTGATCATGCACACAAGATTAGAATTTATCTTGTAATATTTGATTATTAAAGTAATATATTTCTTTCCATGCTTTCCCAACCAAATATATTATAACGTGATCCATGATATTTTCATTTTGCTGAATTTTTGTCTTATAGGTTTTAGTCTCTCTTTTTAAAGCAAGTAGAGGTTAGGGCTTGTATAACTTTAAAATAAGCAAATATTTTTCTTTAATAGTTTATGTGAAAGTTGTTTTTGGAAATTACCATAGTTATTAAGTCCTCTTCATACTTTCCAAATTAACTACCAATCATGTGAAGACCTTGTTAGGAACTAATCTAAGTTATTTTCTTCCATCCTCTCAAAAACTTATTTCTTAGTTTTAGTTTTATTTGAACATTTATTTGTTTGGAAATGTGATAAATATAGATTTCATATTCTATGTTCACTAATAAGCATAAGGTTTACAAGGTTAACCAATTTAGGCAATTCAGGAAGATCATTATCCAAAAACGTAAACAACCTTTTTAAAGTTTTTACTAAGGACAAGTTTTTTTTATTGAGACAACCATTTTCATTTAAAAAATTCAGGCAATGTTTATTCTATTTATATTTTTTTTCAAATTCAAAACCCATTTTTTTAAGCATTTAAGAATGTGTTTTCTTGTTGGGAAAAACGCCCAGCCAGAGATTCATGCATACATTTATGTTCTCAGGAAAATGATTAAAAAAATAAAATTTAGTAGTAGGGGATAAGTATAGTATAGAGAAAGCTCATTTATTCTCAAATTTACATGAGTTTCATAAGAGATCCACTTACCTGTAAGGATCGTTGACAGAGCTCCACAAATCAAGTAGATAGGGCTCCACCACCGCAGGTCGACAATGGATAAACCACACCACCGGATCCACCACACCACTAGAAAAAGAGATGACATGGATCTACCACCACAGCTTGACAACGAATACACCACACCACCAACAACTCAACCACAACACCATTGGCTCCACCACACAACCAGACCAAGCAGACAAAGGGCAGACACGACTCCACCACCCGATACAACAAAAGCAAGAGTATGGTACCAACAGATCGAGGAGGGTGCACCAACATACCGAGTAGGGGACAAGCAGAGGGCACAATAACAAACCAAGAATACCATTAAGCATAGCTCCACAGGTCGATGAGGGAACATGAGTAGACCGAATGGAGCACCAGCTGATCGAGCAGTCAAATAGTCTGCGTAGATCGATGAAGGGTGTCGAACAGAGAAAACAACGTCATTTACAATTAATAGTGGAGTTCTATTAATACATATATAAAATTTGTGAAAATATGCTCTTAATTGCGGTCTACTGCTCTTTTCCTAGTGTTAACATATACCTACTAAATACTCTGCAATATGCAATTTTGTATAGAACATGGCATACATTAGAGAACCAATATCCAATTATGTATAGAGCATGGCATACATTAGATTACCAATAATAATAATAGCATAATAATAGCATAGGGAACACAAAACATGTACTCTAGTTTTTCTTGTGTATTACAATACTATTCAATATATAGCTTAACTTAAAAGTTTTCGGTTTTGTCTATACTTTATTATTTTATTTATTCATCACATTACCTTGGTTTTTGAAGTTAATGTTTTTGACCCCTTCTAAAATTACTTATGTATGAAATACTTCTTTTAGTTTCTCACCAAAGAAATCAAGATATAAAATGGCTGCACAAAGCGCACCACTAACAACATGATCACCTTGAAGTACTTTATTACGATGAAGCAAAGACAATACTAGTTTTATTCCGTCACCTTATTTTTCAAGTAGCTAGGGTCGGTCCATTAAAAGTTTCCATTCTTACTACTTTTGTTAGGGGTGCATATATTGGAACGTACACCTTTATTTTAATTAAATTTCAAATAATTAGAAAAATTTAGACCATGAAAGTGTTACTTAATTCTTAAAATGTTAATATTAATTAAGTTGGAAATAATTCTGGAAAATTCTAGATAATAAAAGTGTGACTTAATTATTAAAATGTTCATATAATCTTTATAAAGAGTAAAGTTTGATTTTGAAAGTGATAACATTAGGTTTCAAAAACGTGAATATTGAATCATTCAAAAAAATTCTAAATGTATAAATTTTGATTTTTTAATTATGATTTTTCATTCCAAAAATGTCAATTTCAATTTTGTGATTATGATGTTTTTCCAAAAGTATCAATTTTATTGCTTCATTCCATACCTCTTTTGCATATGGACAATGTATAAATACATAGTTTATTGATTCTCATATTTTTACCATAATCCACTTGAAGATTTTATTAGAATTTCCAATTTTGGAGAGGTCACCTTAACTTCTAGACTTAAACACCCCCATGTTCCCCCAACCCACTCCCACGTGAAACTGACCCCTACCACCCACCATATTGTAATATCCCTTACTTCTTTGTGTTCCATTTTTTATTGCAAATCCCAAATGAGTTACATAAACCCCCAACTGCATTTTAGAGGTGCTCACCAACTGCATGAAGGGACATTGCAAGTGACACATGAATTATGTGAGGTAAAGTTGTAAGCATCAATTTAAGTGATCAAAAAATATGAATGAGGTGGAGAAATGATGTAAATATCATGAATAGATGGTCAACAAAGCATCAATGTTCAAGGTTGACCAACTACATCTATAAAAAATAGTCCCTAATGTATGAGGTCAAAAGGGATGTTAATTGCCAAAATAAATTATAATAATATGGAGGAATCTAATAAGTGAACCCAAATATGGAGGAAGCCAAATAGTCAAATAATATCGAGGAATCCTGAATATGAAAAATCAAGAATTAATCCAACACCTCTATGAAGGAATATGTAGGAATTGAACAAGTGAAACCCAAATATGGAGGAATCTAACAAGTGAACCCAAATATGGAGGACTCCAAATACAAAAAATCAATAATTAATACAACACCTCTATGAAGGTCTACTTGAACCACAATTCCAAATAGAAAGTATGAAGCTAATTTGGTTGCTTTGATGAGTAAAATAGTTGACTCTAATCCCATTACTTTTGATGAAGCATCACATTCTATGCAATGGGTTGAAGTTGAGCATGAACAGTATGACAACATCATGAAGAATGATGTGTAGGGTTTAGTACAACCTTTACCTAAGAGAAATAAGGTTATTTGAAGTAGGTGGATATTCAAATTGAAGCAAAATTATAATGCTTCCATTTAAAAAATGTTAGGGAATATTTGTTACTTTAGGTTTAAGTTAGAAACTTGATAATGGCTATGATGATATTTTTTCAAGCCATCTCTGATATATACTCCCATAACCTATGTAGAGTTTCATTGGTTTCCTCTTATGGTTGGAGTCTTCACTAGATGGATGTGAAGACTTCTTTTATTAATGGTGTTTTGCACGAATAAGTATATATACAACAACCACAATGCTTTGAGGTTTTTGGTAAAGACGATCTTGTGTGCAAATTGAAGAAGGCCTTTTAAAGTATTAAGTAGGATCCCCCATTAATGGTACACTCAAATTTATTATTGGTTCCATGTAAAAGGAAAAAAGCTTACTTCGTTAATGACAATCTTTATTTTTTGACTAAGGGAAATAACAATGTAAATGTTGTTTTATATGGAGATGATCTCATTCTAACTAGAAATGATGTTTTTTTGATTCATTGGTTGAATACATAGTCTTCTAAAGAATTTGAAATGAAGGATTCATGTGACCTTCATTATTGTCTGGGTTTAGAAGTGGGGTGGGACAAAGATCGACTAACTTTCACTCATGCCAAGTTTGTTTTCGATAATTTGAAGAAATCTAGATAGAAAAGTTGCAAACTGGTTTTATACCCATGAATCCTTGTGTAAAATTATGAGTCGATGACCCAAGTAAATATGTGAATGCTACATTTTATCATCCATTTGTTGGTAACATTGTTGACTAATTCAATACTCATCTTACTTATTGTATGTTGTTGATACCTTAAATTAGTTCATGGAGAATCCTAATGTGGTACACTAGTAGGTCAGTAAAAGAGTAATCTAGTATTTGAGTAGTACACTTATTTCTTACAAAATTTCACTCAAATATAATCACACATTCAAAATATTGAAGGAACATTCGAGTCCAAAATGGACAATCTGCATGGGGAACTCATGGAGCAAGTGAAAGTTGGGGAACAACTCAATGAAGACTTGAAGGATTTCGAGAAGGAATTTAGAAAAAAATATCATAGGAAAGTTGAGGAATGGTGTGATGGAATTTCAAAACAATTATAGGATGTAGAACAAAGATTCAAAAAGGAATTAAGAAAGAAGAATGTGAATCAGATGGTTTTTGACAAATGAATTCTAGAAGCCACTATTTCACAATTGCATGGTGAAATTCAAGTCAAATATATAGACTTAGATGCACCATATGAAAGTTGGGAATCGGATAAAGATGATATTTCATCACTAATTTAAGCAGCAAGAAATGAGACTATCGATATCGCTAAAATCAACCACATGGAAGAGCACGCATGGAACATTGCAAAAAGGATAAGGATTTTTTGTTTTCATTGGTTGCATATAAGAAAAGAAATGAACAATTGTCTAATGAAAGTGAGAGGGTGATAGCTCAATATAGGGAAGAAGAGATTGAAATACAATCCATGTTGAATAAAAAAAATCATCAAGAGATATCAACCCCTGATTAGTCAAGGGGCCATGGGTGAGCGTCAGGAATGGAAACCGGGTCAGCAAGACCCCCAACTTTTTTCACCATGAATGAATTTAATTCAAGGGAACATGAATTATTTGAATACAAACATTTGTGGATTTCTCTTTTCTTCGACAAAAAAAGGGTCACAATACATATTTTTTATTTCTAAAAAAAATGGACTATATTGTTCATTTGGAATATATTTCGTACATAAAAACTGCAAAAAACAAATCCCAATAAACCCCATAAAAAGGAAACCATAAACATGCATACTCCACCCTTACAATAAAACCTTGACAGGGATTCCAAAATATGCATTTAGACATCAAAATAGAAAATTCTCCAAGAGAGCAAGGAAAAAATAAATAGGCCAATATAAAAGGCCATCTAAAGACGATTTAAATGAGTGAGAATTCTTTGTCGAACCAAGTGCAAACATGCCCCTACTGCTACCTAGGCTATTGTTACAACACCAACTTAAATATTCATATTGAAAGTCTTGTTTAGGGAATAAATGCTCTACCCCTCCTATGATTTTGGGGTGAATATACACAATAGCATGGTATGAAGTCATGTGGGCCTCTGCACTCAGTGAAAAGAAAAGGTCACCAATATATACAAGGAAACCACCATTGGATGCAATGTCTAACCCTTGTCACAGAATGAGACCATGATCCCAAGATCTTCCTCCCCACTCATTGTCAGTCGCTCCAACAAAAATCCACCCTAAAGCATGTAATACCAGAGCCACAAACCCACAATGTGAAGTGGTTTTTGTCATTACCATCTCAAATGATCATAGGTTAAGCCTCTGCCACTGAAAAATGGATCTCCACAACACCTCCACCCTACCATAAGCCAGAATACAGGGCTTCACCCCAAGGATCATCGTTGTCGCCACTACAAAATGGTGCTCCATATCCAAGGTTAACCGAGCAAGGCCTTCTATATTCATAGGAAACGATGATCTAATAAATGAGAGCTAGTTCAAAATGTTGATTAATTTATTGTATTTCATCATGTTGGAATTGTGATTGAGTCTAGAGGAGGTTTACTTTTCCTTGCAGATTTGGCAAACATCTTGGCACAGATTGGAGAGTTACTTTGTTGATTATGATTATATCATCAATAGTAATGAATATTAAAGTTTTGAGTAACTCTAATATTTGTTCAATTCAAGCCATTTAAAATATAGACTAAGACTTCATAGGGATTCTTGCAACCTCTCCCATCAATAGAAAGACTCAATAATTCAAAAATTGAATTCATAAAATGAAGGATGTCAGTTTTTACCGAGAATTCACTCGACAAAATTAAATTTAGTTTTGATTTAATGATCACAAAAAACTATTGCAAGTACCAATATCCTAGAAAAATTATTGTTTTCAAGTTACAAGTTGATATTGAATATGAAGTTGAATTGATCTCAAAAAATGAATGCTTTGCAATGCTATTAATCCTCTAATGATTGAGGATTATTTGTTGTACTTCAAGGTCCACTAGCTCAATGTGTTCTTGATAGGTATTTGAATCCCGTATTGGGTGTACATTCTATCGTTGGAGACTCTAAATCTTAGGCCTTCATCCCTGTTAACTGGAAACAAAACAATATTAGATTTATTTGTTGAATGAATCAATCTCTTCAAGGGACTTATTCAACACCACTAAATTGACTACATGCAAAACAACATCTTTGAGATTTAGGTAAAGAGATTAGGAGCATAGTAGAAAAGCTTGAGAAAATACCATATCCAAACCATCAAAATGCTATGGATAACCACCATAACTTCATTCATGTCCTAAGAACCATAGGGATCTCATACCATTGTTAATAACCTCTTAATAAAGATAACCATGGAGTGCATTTTCCATTAAGATGATACACATATAATTACAACAAGATATGAAACTTAGTTTCATCTTCCAAGAGATCTCTTGGACTTCATTGTGACTCTTTATATTCACTTATGGCGAATGCAAATAGTAATAATAAACTTTTACCAACCCTAAAGGATTAGGTTTCCGATGAAATTTATCCTTTAAACATTTTTCATTATATATAGTTTGTCATTCCTCACTGGTTATGCATGTTCAAGTTCATGATTTACTATTTAGACACCTTAAAATTACATTAGACATGATTGTGAGTCATTCCTCATGTTACATAAAATTTCCCTAGACTTTATTACAATTTCATAATTGCCTTAGTACTTCGATGGTGTCCATTAGATATACACCACAAGGGATTCGCATGAATTTTAATTAATTTCTCCAATCGTGACAATTCCATATTACTTTTAATCCACTCATCAATTAAGAGAGATTGCCACTTGACAAAGGCACCCCTTTCTTACATAAAATTTCCCTAGACTTTATTGCAATTTCATAATTGCCAATTAGAGGAAATTTTGACTTCAAAGGGACCACTTTAAGAAATTAATAAAATAATGCAATGTAGACAATATGTTAATATATATTTCTAAATTTTTACTTTTATCTAAGTTACACAATATATCTCACTTTTATCATAAATAGTCTTCTTTATCTATTTTGTATTTAAATTAATTTATTAGCATGATATTTAATAAAAAAATTAACCTCATTTTTTATTTATCTATTTTATATTTAAATTAGTTTATTAACACAATATTTAATAAAATTGGTTAATCCAAATTATTTTCCAAAAAGTCCCTATCTATTTATTATATATTTAAATTAATTTACTAGCACAAAATTTAATAAAATTTGCTAACCCGAATTTAATTTTTAATATTTAATATAATTTTGGGTCACTTCACTTAATATAGGGGCAACGAAACTAATTTTATTTTTAATATTTAGTATAATTTTGTGTCATGTGATCTTTATAGGGGCAAAAACATTAATTTTATTTTTAATATTTATTATAATTTTGGGTCGCGTTCTCAACATTCATGTTTAGGGTAGGTAAATTATATCATTAAAAAAATCTACCTATAACCACACTATGACTTGACTTATTTAAGGGTTACTTATTTAAGGGATGCATCTAAAGAATGCATCTAAAAAACTTAGTTATCATTTCTACTCCATCATGATTATGACAATGTTAGAATCTTACATCACATTTTAGGTTAGGACACTACTCCTTGTCGATTCGGTATATTACTTTATTACAAAGTTCATTCTTATCAATCATTTATGCAACATCAAAAACACATCATGTTCTTGTGAAGTGTCTTACTATATCATCCTTATAAATTGTTCATAATTTATCTTCATTAGAAAATTGACAAACTCATTGTTTGTCCTTTCTCCATGATGGTCTCTTCTTAATGCCGTCTAGTTTAGGCTCATATGTCCATAATGTATAGCTTAAGGGAAACACTTAATATATCTATGGATTCCTACCTTACACACATATTTCTCTGTCAACAAACTTCATTCAATACATAAATTATTTCTCAATCATTCTATAATGAGTGCATCGAAGTGTTCCATCACCCCACCTAAACCGAGTATATGCTTCTTATTCTCCTATATTGGTACCTCTTTTAGTTACACATTTTTATAATTTTGCATCCCTAATGTATGAATATTTCTATCTAGGTCGTTGGCAAGTGTTTCTTTGTAACCTCGTTCTTGGTCTAGTATATACACATGGATAATAGATTCATGTATATCTCCCATGGTTAAGGAAACATGTGTGTTATATGTGCTTATATCATACTCTTCCTTTCACATGTTCATAATCATTAATCTTTTTTATGAGTTTTAATATTTCATAGTATAGACATTGATCCTTGTAGTATATGTTATAGGATTGACCTTTGTAGATTAGTAATCAACCAAGTATGTGCATATGCATACTCTAATTTATTTCTTACCATCCATATGAAAACAAAGAAGAGGGGAGAAGAAGAATAAGACAAGATGCATCCTACAAAGTTCTACGAAGATAAATGCCAAAGCTTCATTCCTCATGTGTCACTATTTCTAATGCACTCCACCTAGGATTTTCATACTTTTCATGTGTTGAATGAAGTCTATATTGAATCATATGTATTTCATACGAAGTAGTTGTGAGGATGTCCTTAATGCCTTGGAAGCTCATTGAGTAACACATGAACAATAGTTGGTTTGAGTATTGGAAAGATTTGTTAATATCTTATAACCCCAAACCAGACTCTAGGCTGCTTATAATTACCACTAATCAAATCCCAAAACATACCATATCCCTAGACTGGCTCAACAAATACTCTAAGAGAGTAGGGTGTGTTATTGTCCACTCTAGATGGTATGATGGAATATAGTCAACGATGTCATTTCCCTCCACACTGATTGTGCATGCATATAATACAATACAACTTTAAATAGAGATGCATAAATACAAAAATGCATTATTTTACTACATAAATTAACTCATAGTTAACATAGAAATAGAGATAATCATTTGTACATATCGCTCACACTAGTTAGCATAGAAAGTAAACATTAGTGCATATGATAAACTCTAGGTCACTATTTGTTATAAATTGATCATTGTATTGTATATTTTTTCTTTCTTTCTCTAAAAGGTGGTGTCCTTGAATCAATGCCAAATAATTGTTCATTATTACATAAGCTACTGATTTTCCATGCAAATGCCATGAATCCATTTTACATATACGAGTTTCCCATTCTCTTTCCTAATTGCATAATGCATGTTAAAGTTAAGAGTGAAAATCCACTATGTTCTTGATTACATGCAATAATTTTACATTTTGACCATTAAGAAAATTACATTTATATAAAACAAGTTGTGAATACCACATATTCCACTATAGTGTTGGAGTTATATTTTTTATGTGTCTAAAAAATTTTCAATATCCATTAACCAAGAAAAATATTTTACGCACATAATTTCACCATTAACTGTATCTTCTAATCACTAAAAAGATTAATAAAAAAAAACATAAATTAGTACAATCTATTAATGATTTCAAAGTCACAAACGAGTCCTGAAACCAATCATAAATTTAGAACATAACAAATGAAAACACAAGAACATATGAAGTAATAATGTCTAGACACAACTTGAATGGGTTTAATGGTTAAGAACATGTGTTTCCTCCTAGGAGATCATAACTTCAATATGTTTAATATGTTTCCTGCTAAAAGGATATTGTTGTAATTTGACTACCAAACATCTCTGCCATGATCTAAATGATTGGTAGTCAACGTAATTAATGCAACTAAATTTTTCTTTTTATTCTCGTGGCTCTGCCATTGATTTGTTTTTTTGACTTTGCGAATGTATTTTTGTACACTACTTGTAGGCTATATACATTCCTTAGTCGATATTTCACAACATGAAATTCTTATGTTATTGGGATTACCATATTTTACGTATTTGAGGGCTAGTATGTTCCTTAGTTGAGATTCCACAACATGAAATTCTTATGTTATTTTGGGATTGTGTTCATATTTTATGTTTTCGAATGCTTGTATGGTTCACTTTTAAATCTCTTGTGAATTTTGTGATAGAATAAGGCTACATGTAAGTTGAAAGTAATAAATGCAATTAAATTTAAAAGTATTAAATGGAATTAATATAAGTGCAAAGAACAATAAATTTTGTAAAATATGTTTAACATCTCTTAATATAAAACATAATTCGGTTGTTTGGTCAACCGATTTGTTCTATATAAGTATTACACATTTTCATTTGTCACTAGTACAAAATGATAAATAAGTGACTAGGTGACCAAAAACTTTGGTCACCATAGTTTTTTCAATGGATAAATGACAAAAATTGAGAAATTTTAAGTGGGCTAACTAAAAATGACCAAGATAAATGACCAATTTGGTCTTGAGATAAGAACTAAACTAAAAATGACCAATTTGCTCTCGGGATAAGAACTAAACTAAAAATGACCACATAACAATTGGTCATTTATTTCATCATTTTTTGTTGCATCTCTCTCACAATGGAAATTTCAATTTTAACAATGAATTTGTACAGTTTACTAAATTTTAACACTGCAGATGGATTCAATTATAGGAGTCTTTGAATCCATCTGAAGTGTCAAAGGGGGTCTCTGAATCCATCTACAGTGTTAAAATTTAGTAAATTGTAACATTATAGACGGATTCAGAGACACGAGATAGTGTCAAAGCATGATGACATAAGTGAACCTATTGAACTTTTTTGGAAGATCATTTCATGTATACAGTCGCATCTAGTTCGATGTGCGTATCATGTCCATATATTATTTCACCATTTTTTCTTTCATATTATTCCTTCGATAGGTTTGCCAAGTTGCATCATGCCCATCATCATAGTGTGGTTATAAAGTCAAGTATTGGATAATTTTTGTCATTCTCTATTGGCATTGTAATGTTGCAAAGTTGATGTCATTTAAAAAAATCAACTCTTAGATATTATGATAGGGATGAAACTAACCAACATAGATCCATATTAACCCTAGATCTATCAACCACTAAAAATGATCCAATTTATTGAGGTATAATTTAAACAAATAATTACAATGAATTATATAAAATCAGAAACTCCATTCTCAAATTAAAATAACAATAATAACCATGAAAATTACAATTTTAACAAATTTTCATATAATCTACGAAAGAAATATGATGTAAATACCTAATTTAAAACACCATTAACTTTTGCACAATGAAGTCAATCATCCAAGTCGGCCATGACCCAACACCATTGATTTTTTAAAAGTCCAAATGAATGATTATTTATTAATAGAGCAAATAAAAAAGCATTGACCGTTGTAGAACTTAGAGGCACTAATCTTAACGGTCATGAGGAAGTCACTTTCCAGTAAGCAGATCACAAGGGCCAGGAAAAAGGTTCTTTCAAAATTTCATTGGATTTCCCAGAAGAGAGGAAAATGATCCACATAATCCACCTTTAAGTTTACATATTTTTCTTCAAACAAGAAGGGGAAGGAAAAGGCATCCAGTTATGTGTTAAATATGTTAACATCACACAACAAGAAAAGGACTTCATTTTACAAAAGCTCACTCAGATGGAATCAAACATTTACAATATTGAAAGAAAATTCGAGTCAAAGATCGATAATCTACATTGGAAACTCATTGGATAAGAGAAAGCTGGGGGAAAACTCAATGAATGTTCGAAGGAAGTCAAGAAAGAATTCAAAGAGCAATGTCAAAGTAGAGGTGAGAAATACTGGGTTGACATTTCTAAATAGTTGCAAGGCGCTGCGGAAATATTGAAGAAGGAAATTTTTGAGAAAGATGAAGATTGCAAAGCGATGGCTTCTGAAAAAAAAAATTAGAAGGTATTGTTTTGCACTTGAATGATGAAATTTAGGTGATATCTACAGAATTAGAGGTAGCTCAAAAAGATTGGAAGAAAAAATTGGAAAATGATGAGCTTTAATAATAGATTGTAGTAGCAAGATAAGAGACTAGGGAGATCATTAAAGGCAGGCAAATGGTAGAGCAAGCATGGAAGACTGATAAGGACATGTTTTTTTATTCATTGGTTGCTTATAAGGAAAAAATACATGAGATGTATATGCAAAAAGAAAGGGTAAAAATGATTGAAATGCAATCCAGGTTGAAAAGATTGAAAGCAAGGGCACGCAACTTTCTTGAACATAAACATTTGTGGGTTTCTGAAAAAGAAAATTTGGAAAGAAATGTTGCAGAGATGCAAAAAAAGCTTGGTCCATTTGCTAGTGAAAGGGGATTATTGATTCAGAAAAATAGAGAACTAGTCTCTGAAGTAGGGTGTTTGAAATCCAAGTTGAATGTGCATAATGCAAAATTGGTTCTCTTGGAAGACGAGATGAAGCAAAGTGTGAGAGTTCTACAAAAATGCAGAACATAAAATGTTGGAGTATTGGTACAACCTCCACAGCATATAACCACCGCACCTTTGGGGATATAAAACAAGTGGACTAACCACCACTCCTAGTTATAGGTCCCTGTGCTCGGTTTCAAATGTTCATCGACATCTATAGGTTTTGGTGTAATGGAAAACCATACATTGTATCAAAGCATAGATCCCAGTTTCAATTCCCCCGAGCTACGCCAGAGGTGGGGTATTGGAGTATTGGTGCAAACTCTAGATGGTATAACCATCGTACATCTGAGAATATAAAACAAGTGGACTAACCATCACTCCTAGTGATTAAGCCTTCTGCTCGGTTTCAAATGTTCATCAAGATCTGGAGGTTTTGGTGTAACCGAAAACCTTGCAGAAAAAATGGTTTGCAATCCGATTTGAATGAATCCAAGAAAACAATTCAAAATTTGCTAAGAATTATGGAACAAGATGGCCATTTATGGAATGAGGAAAAGATAAATTTGAGGAACACTATTGTAGATCTGCAAAAATACCTTGAGTTGATGACTACCAAAAATGTATCAATAAACACAAAGATTATAGAGTTAATCATTGAAGCGGATCTCTTGAAAAGCCGGTAGAATGAGTATAAAGATACATTGGTTTGTATGGAATACAAAATGCAGGTTTTAAAGGACGAGTCTTCAAGCAATGCAGAGAGGGTACAATTTTTGCTTGCCAAAATTGCAACAATGAAAATTGAAATGAAGAGGCTTGAGGAATAGTTGAATGAATAAGTTGAACAACAATTATATTTAATTAGGCAGTACAAGGTAACACAACATTCTCTTGAACAACAAAATGAAATCTTACAAAAGGAGGTGGATAGAACTGGGCATTTTCTAAAAGCACAAAATCATATAGTTGAAGGATTAGTTGAATATTTGGAGACTGTTCTACATTCTGATGTTGAATCCAGAGAAAATCAACCTTTGCAGGTGAGGTCACTGGTCCAAGAAAATGGGAAATTAAGATCACAATGTTAATTAAAAAATGAAAAGCCAAAATCAATAGGTTTTCCTGAGAAAGAAAAGCCAAAGTCAAATCAGGTGCAAGAAAGTGAAAATGGAAAACCAAATGGTGTTATTGAAAAGAAAAAACCAAAATATAATGGTGTTATTGACCAGGGAACAACACACGGTTTTGTTGAAAAGTCAACACCAAGAAAGTCATTGCTCCTAGAAAATGAGAAACCAAGGTCAATTAGCTCGTTAGAAAATGGAAAACAGAAATCAATTGGTTCACTGGAGAAAGGAAAACCAAATCCAAACCATGTGCATGAAAGTGAAAATGGAAAACCTAATGGTGTTACTGTAATGAAAAAACAAAATCTATTGGTGTTATCGAGAGTCTAACGTCAAATAGATTGCTCGAAAAGGAAACACCATGACATTCGATGCATGGAAAATGAACATATGAAGTGTCTGAAAATGGGAAATCAATATCAAATTGTTCGTTAGAAAATGAAAAGCCAAAATCAGTAGGTTCAAGAAAGTGAAAATGGAAAACCAGATGGTGTTATTGAAAATAAAAAAGCCAAAATCTAATGGTGTTATTGACCAGGGAACAACACCAAGAAAGTCACTGCTCCTTGAAAATGGGAAACCAAGATCAATTAGCTCATTAGAAAATGGAAAGCCGAAATCAATTGGTTCACTAGAGAAACGAAATCCAAATCCAAACCATGTGCATGAAAGTGAAAATGGAAAACCCAATGGTGTTACTATAATGACCAAAAAAAATGGGGTTACTGTAATAACAAAACCAAAATCTACTGGTATTATCAAGAAGCTAACAACAAATGGATTGCTTGAAAAGGAAACACCACGACAGTCGGTTCATGAAAACTGAACACCATCATGTTGGAATTTTGTAATTACTCCACCATCGATTGCAACAGATTTTGAAGCGGCAACATCAACTGTTGGAACTCTGAAAAGGCATCACAGCCCATAAATTTGATCGCTGAATTTTTTAAGAGCTGTTACATCTCCACACTGCCTCACTACCTGACAGACAGAAGATTATTAAAATATAAAAGTGAGTTTTACTGTGCCAGCAATGCACATTCAAAATCTGAAGAGGCATCGTAGATTTTATTCCTGTCAGACTATAACAGAGAATTAACAGATTGTAAATCATTTGAACAGAGAAGCCTGTTTTGTATAGCGAAGGGCCAATTAGCACTTAATGGCCAACTTAGTTAAAATCCTATAAATACCTAGTTTGGAAATCATATTTGGTACATTGAATATGAACAACAGAGCGTAATAGAAATAGAGTTGAAACTTTGGAGTTTTTATGTGTAAATTTATTTTTACTCTGTTTTTGAGTTGAGAAACTCAGTTTTAGTTTTTATGTTAGTCCATAGTAACAGCTGAACCAAATAGAGCCTTATTTTAATGAGAATGTTGTTTATTAAGTTTGTATAATATTTGTGTTAAGTTAACGAACGTAGGGGTGATTGAATCAGTGTTAAATACTGAGCTGCAACAGAGCTGTGTGTGAGTTGTGTGTGTGTTGTAGATGACGTCAACACTAACAGCTAGTTGAAACAGCTTTGTATAAAGTGTTGCTGGCTGTAATAGCTAGCTGCAACGCAATATTGGAAGTGTCTGTAGCAGTAAAAACTAAGATGCAATAGTCCTGTAGGTGTTGGGTTATTATTTTGACCTCTGTCAGTAGAGTTTTACATTGTTGTACATTTAATGTAAGTTGTTATTTTAGCTGTACGTGAGGTTTTTAGTGCTGCTAAGGAATGAGCAGCACTCCCCTACCTTCCGCATAGTGGTATCAGAGCATGGTTAAGTTCTATTTTGTGTCTAAGAGCTTGGTTGAGTTTTATTGCTCATTATTGTTTTTGAAATTAATTGAAATGGCTACTAACAGCAGTGTAGTGTAGCCACAAATTCCAGTGTTGTTTGAATGAAATTACGACACATGGTTTATTAAAATGAGAACTATCCTACGTGCTCAGGATCTTTGGGAGTTTCTTACGATTGGCTATCCTGAACCAGCGGATGAAGTGGCTGATTTTGATCTAACAAATGTTGAGCATGTTTTGTTGAAGGAAAATCGGAAGAAGGATAATAAATCTCTTAGTCTTATTCAGCAAAGCCTGAGTGAATCTATTTTTTTGAATATATCAAGTGCTGAGTCATTAAATAAAGCTTGGGACACTCTTGAAACATGCTATCAAGGTTTGACCAAGGTGAAGAATGGTAAGTTGCATAATTTAAGAAGAGAACTTGAGAATCTGAAGATGAAGGAAAGTGAGACTGTTGATAACTTCATGACACAAGTCATGAGTGTTGTAAACTAGCTATGGTAGTACAGTGAAGACCTTCCAGATCAGCATGTGATTGAAAACTTGCTGAGATGTTTGCCAAAGAAGTTTGAAGCAGCGGTTGTTCCAATTGAAGAGTTTAAAAATATCAGTCAAATGTACATTGATGAGCTTACTAGTTCATTGCTTTCGCATGAATCAAGAACAAACAGGTATGATGATACTCCATTATAAAATGTTTTTAAATCTCAGTTAAATGTTACTAGAGGAAGAGGAAGAGGAAGAGCTAGTAACATAGGAAGAGGAGGACGAAGTGCTGGTCATAGTGATAGCATAAATGATTATGAAATTAAGTGAAGTTAGAGCAGAGCAGAACAGTCAGGAAATCAAATGTATGATAAATCCAAAGTTCATTTTTTTTATTGTAAGAAAGTTGGGCATTTTGCTAACAAGAGATGGAAGAAGCAAGCAGTTTCTAGTAAGTTGTCTACACACATGACAGAGGAGGCTGAAAATGAAGCGAAGCCTATGTTTTTGACTTGTAATTTCACCCAGGAAAGTTCAAAAGATATATTTTTTCTGGACAGCACATGCAGCAACCACATGACTGGACATAAGGAATTATTTTCAAGTCTAGACACCAGCATTCAATCTAAAGTAAAGTTGGGAAATGACTATAAGGTAAAAGTTAATGGTAAAGGTGTGATTGCTTTGTATGCAAAAGATGGTAAAATAAGAACAATACATGATGTTTATTATGTTCTTGGTTTGATGTGTAATTTATTGAGTGTTCGACAATTGTTGGAAAAAGAGTACAGAGTATTCTTTAAGAAAAAGGTATGCACTATTTATGATAAATATCCAAGTAAACAACATATTTCCAGAGTAGAGATGACAAAGAATAGAATGTTTTCCCTGACTATGAGAAATGATTTGACTAACTCTTTGAATGCGTATAAAAGTAAGAGTTTAGATGAATCATGGTTATGGCCTTGGAGATATTGACATTTACATTTTGGTGGTTTAGATTTTCTACAGAAGAAGCGGATGGTAAAAGGATTCCCGAGTATTGAGCAGTCAATAGGCTCATGTGAGAGTTTCATATTGGGAAAGCATCACAAGGAGAAATTTATTTATGGAGTCTCAAACAAAGCAAAAACACCATTAGAGATGGTACACACAGATTTGTGTGGACCGATGCAAACACCTTCTTTGACTGGTAATTTTTATTTTATGTCTTTCATTGATGATTACAGTCGAAAAAGTTGGGTGTATTTGTTGAAAAATAAATCTTAAGCATTTGATGTGTTTAAAAGTTTTAAAGCTATGGCAGAGAGTAACATATTTATTAAAGTCTTGAGATCATATGGAGGAGGTGAATATATGTCAAATGAATTTATGGATTTTTGTAAGCGTTATGGAATTAAAAGGTAGTTTACTGCACGCTACACTCCACAACAAAATGGTGTAGCAGAAAGGAAGAATCGAACCATTATAAACATGGCTCGAACTAGGATGAAGGAGAAGTATCTTTCATATTAATATTGGGGAGACGTTGTTACTTGTTAAGTATACATTCTGAATTGAAGCCCAACAAAAAGCGTGAAGGATTGAGTTCCTTAGCAATCTTGGAGTGGTAAGTGTAGCAGCATATCTCATTTAAGAATTTTTTGTTGTGTAGCTTATGCACATGTACCTGAAGAGTTGAAGAGAAATTTAGATGACAGAAGTCACAAATGTATTTTTGTTGGATATAGTGAAGAATATAAAGCATATAGACTTTATAATCCCATCACTAAAAAGTATGTAATTAGCAGAGATGTTGTGTTTAAAGAAGAAGAAACATGGGATGGGAGCATTGATAAATTAGTTGGTGAGGAAGCTGTAACACCTCACGCAGAAGATGAAGAAGATGAACATGGCGCACATGGAGGATAGTCAACTACCCATACACCAACAGTAAGGACACCGGCTAGAATGCTTAGAACTCATGAACACGGTGAACCATCAAATATTAGTGGATGACAAGGAACAGCATCAGAGGTAAGCAATGAATCAAATCCTACATTGGCATCATTAAGAAACAGAGTCAAAGGTTAGAAGACTAGAATTTTAAGATAACTGTATGATCAAAATGAAGAGATAGATGAAGTTTCAAATTTTGCATTTATAGGATGTGATCCTGTAGATTTTGATGAAGCTATTAAAAAGGATGTTTGGATAAAAGCAATGAATGAAGAAATTGATGCCATAGAAAGAAATAGTACTTGGGATCTTGTAGATATTCCTGGTGATAAAAATTGTATTGGTGTCAAATGGATTTATAAAACTAAGTTAAATGACAATGTTGATGTTGAAAAATATAAAGAAAGACTTGTAGCTCAAGGGTTTAGTCAGCAACCTGGAACTGATTATAATGATACATTTGCACCTCTAGCCACACTTGATATGGTAAGGATGGTATTAGCTATTGTTGCTCATAATAAATGGTATGTACATCAAATGGATGTAATATCTGCATTTTTGAATGGATCTTTAGAAGAAGAGGTTTATGTAAGACAACCTCCAGGATATGAGGTTGATGGAGAAGAAGACAAGGTATACAGATTGAGGAAATCATTATATCGATTGAAGCAGGAACCCAGAGTATGGTACAACAAAATTGATGAATATTTGAATGGTGAAGGATTTAGCAGAATTCCAAGTGAACCAACGTTGTATACAAAGGTAAATCAAGAAGGTAAAATACTAATTGTTTGCTTATATGTGGATGATTTGGTATTCATTGGAGATCTTTCTGAAGATGATTTCAAGAAATCCATGAAAACAGAATTTGAGATGACTGATTTAGGGTTGATGAAATATTTTCTTGGTATTGAATTTCTTCAATATGGAGATGGTATTTTTATATGTCAATCTAAATATGCAAATGATGTATTGAAAATATTCAAAATGCTAAATTGTAAGCTAGTTGTAACTCCAATAGAAACTGGCACAAAACTCAGTAAGGAAGATGATGGGTCAAAAATTGATCCAATGATGTATAAGAGACTTGTTGGAAGTCTCATGTACTTAACCACAACAAGACCCGATATAATGTTTTTGTAACACCCTGGTTTTTACCCCGTTTGCATGATACATATATTGTAAATAACCATGGTGCGGAGCTAAAGGAAAAGGCCCCACCATCGATTTGGTTATGTCATATTTTGGATAGAAATTGTCACCGATGGTATATCGCAACATGTAACATACATATTAAGTTGTGGCATCATGTAATTATTCATCTTTAATTAAATAACCCAACCAACTATGTTCACTGTAACCAAATTGAGAAGGGGAATGATTCCTAAGGTTAAGGAGGGGGAATGCTGATCCTTGAGCCATGGGGGAAAAGCCATGTGTCACCACCACCTTAATTATTCTATTGTTAGTTGGGGCCACTATTTTTCTGGCAGGAAAACCACTACGCCCACACACCCGCACTCTCTCCACGACGCGATCGAGATTGCCAATCGTTCTATCCACTCTCCCCATAGGCGACTGTTCATTTTTCCTCATGCAGAGTGGAGTTAAAAGGGATTACAATCATTGTGTGGGGGTCAACATTTTCCTCCCTTACACCATTTTCTAGTCCGTGGTTGTGTTCTTTTTCCATTCACACAAGAGATCGTTTTCCCATTCACCATTGTCAGACTTTGTAATGCTATGTTACTCCATCATTGAATCGTGACCATGATATCATCCATAGTTGTGTTGGCTGCATCTTTCTCCCTCATGTAGAGATTGGGAGTCAATTCCTTTCCCATTTTTGATTTGGGAAAGTCTCCAACGATTGCAGTGGGGATTGTGTACTATGGGCTCATGGTTGTTCATGGGATGTTGTTTGCCATGATTGTTAAACTGTGTATTTCCCATGTGATTTGGCTGCTGTATATTTGTGTGGAATCGTTTTGGCTAGAATAGGGCCAAGAACGATCCAGGGAGTTGTTTTCCCTTGTTAAAGCTTGAATAGCTATTTTTCTCCATGCATGTAGTTGTTTTGTCCTCGGACTGCATTGGAGTGGTGAATGAGGGCCTAATGTGCTTGATAAACCTGGTGGTTTGGGAACCACACAAATAGAGCTAGTGGCTAGCTTTCTTTCCCACAACCCCTGAATAGCACTGGAAGGGAGATCAGGTTCTGAGGGACTGCGTTGTAGAGAAAGGACCGATTTCCTTGTGTTGGGTGTGTGTGGGTGTCCTAGAATCTAGGCTGGTTCTGGTGTAGGTGTCCTTGGCTCTTTAATGATTTCACCGGCTTAGCATTTAGCCTTTCCCAGCTCCTGGATGTCCTGATAAACCCAACCTTGTTGGCTTGGCTAATTTGTTGTTCGCCCGATAAACCTAACTATGTTTGCTTGGTTGAACTAGGTACCCTTGTGGTTTTGATATCCTTGGCTTTGTGTAAGCCTGTTAGTTCCGTATTTGTTGGGGAATCATGCCCGTCTCAGGGTTGGAAGCATTGCTAAGAGATTAAAGACCACGCAGGCCTATGGTTGGGTGGAACGTTACAACGACGTAGCTGGTTGCGGGACAAGTTCTCTATAAGATAAGTATTCTTACCTAACTTGTGTCTACAACTATATTCTCCATTGATGAATGATGATGTACATGTCGAATGCTGAATCGTATATGAATGCATGTTGTTTGCTTCCACTATGTATATGAATGATTAATGCATCGTAATATGTTCTATGTTTTTAAGTATCATGCTTCAGCATTATATGTATGTATGTTCTTGTTCATGGGGCTAGATACCTGGATGATTGATGTATGGTAGCATCCTCTTCATCGATCGGAGGGTCGTGGACGTTATAGTGTGGTATAAGAACTCTAGTTGCAGCATGGGCCTGAATGGGCTGTGAAGATGTAGTGACAGAGCTTATGTTGTAGCATTTGGGAGTCAGAGGGCCATGAAAGAGCAGTTAATAGAGGTAGGTTTCTTACCACCTAGAAGAAACCAGGAGAAAATGGGTGATGACAGTAAAATTCAGAAAAATTTTCTAAGTGCCATAATTGTTGGCTCATCAGAAAAATTAGTGACAATTTCTTCCGATGCAGTGGAGCCCTTAGTGGGAAGGCCACCTGACAGACAGTAATCGGAAGGAAATTGAGGAAAGGTTGCATTCGTCGGTCGTTGGATCATCAGATAACTAAGGGAGAAGGTCCTCCAACATAGCAGAACTTATAGTTTGAAGCTCATCCAACACCATGGAAGTGTCAGTCTGAAGATTACCCACAGTGGGAGAAATTTCAAAAATTTGACGAAGTAATGAAATCATTAGCAATCGACGATGATTAGCTGATTGCATTGCCAATGCTTAGCTGATTCTATGCCATCGTTGCGAATGGATAAAGAACTATCGTTCCGAGGATAGAGCCTCTGATCGCCGATGCCACAGAGGAAAGACGTTCCGATAGCCGACGCAGTGAAATAATTCAAAATTTTCTCTAAGGCACGAGATCATCGGCCATAGAAAGAAGTTAGTGGTTCGTGCGCCTACCATTGCGGAAGCCTAGTGCACTAATCCTCCAACGGATATAGGTTCTACTTTTCGATGCTATGATGGTTGTGTTTCGGTCGCCAATCGAAAGTTGTTAGTTAATCGACAATGTATAGGGGAAGCTTTCGCCAATAGATAGTTAAACGAATCAATGAATAATAAGAGATTGTTGAGCCAATGAGGTAGCGAAAAAGAAGACTAACGAGAAAAAATTTCTGGAAATTTGTCTAACTCATAAAATCGTCGATGATGAGCGATGATTAGCTGATCACATTGTCAATGCCTAGAGGATCAAGTTTTCAACACGACGAAGAGTTTGGTGACTACATTGGAGGAAGTTAGATGATCTTTCATAGCCATTGCGGATGGTTAGACAACTATGCTTCCGATGGGTAGAGCCTTCGACCATCGATGACGCAAAGGATAGTTGCTCCGACTGCCGATGCGGCAGAAGACAAGGCAAGAAGAAAATTCAAAATTTTCTCTAAGGCATGGGATCATCGGCCATCGAGAAATGTTAGTGGATCAGATTGTCGATCAGAAAAGGTTCAATGAAGGTGAACCGTAGTTGTGGCTGCTTAGTCAACTATTCATCTGATGCCACCATGAACAACTGCTCCGACCACCGACGAGTGTCCCGCAGAGACCATAGTGACTCTGCTGCCCGCCATTGCGGCCACATAAAGAAATAATCACCCGATGTGAAGTGCATTCAAGTGCCGATGCTGCGGAGACTAGTCGCCCCAATCGTTGACAAGGTCGTGAGCTATGGAAGACATAGGAATATTGTGGATCGCCATTGCAAAAGCCGAAAGGACTAACCGTATGATGCGCAGAGCACCCAACCGTCAACGCAGCAATTAGTATATGTTATCGTCGATGAAGTTCACAATGATAGATGATTAAGGACCCGATATTGTGGATGAACTTAGAACAACAGATCACCGATAAAACTCAGAATAGTAGACCACTACAGTTCAATACGATGAAAGCGAATAGACAAGTGACCCACTGACATAGCGGAGGAAATTAGATGTTCCAGCTATCGAAACACCATAGAGTTAGAGAGGAAGAGACTGGATTAGAAGAAATTTTGAAGAGTATAAGGTCATCGAAAAAGTATTAAGGAATAGGCCATCGATCGGAAGGAATCAAAGGCTTGCAAATCCATCATTGCAGCTACTCAGGCGACTGCGCACCCGATGAACAATCGATTTTCTTGCCAATGTAGATCGAGGGTTTAGTCGAATTGGTTGTCGAACTGCCGAAGAGAAATAAATGGACAGACCGCTGATGAACTAGGTTTTTTGACCACCGAAGTATCGAAAAGATAGCTAGGAGGAGGTCCGATTGGGCCAAAGGAGATTTGGGTTTCGAGGGAACCTCTCAATGATTTTTTTTAGTAGTTTTCAACTTCCTTTCAATTGACTTTCAGCAGATTATCAGTAGTCACATGGCTGAAAAGGAAGAAGAGAAGATTTTGCATTTTAAGTAAAAATTGTTGTTTTATGAATTTCCAAAAGAGGAAGGTAAGTAGTTTTGATTTATATTAATGATATGCATCTAACATTTTGATACTAACAAATTTGCAGAATTATAGAAAACTTCCAACAGCATTATTCCAAGAATAATAGTAAATCAAAAGGTGGTTCAGTCATGAGAACCCATGATGGGAATGATGCTTGGGATTCTTACGAGCATGCAGGAGATGCCATGGGAGAAAATGTCTGGAATGGAAATGATGACATAGAGTCTAATGGAAGGAGATTCCAAGAGACATCATCTGAGGTTACAGCCACCATGAGAAGCTTGATTAAATCCCAGGAAGAGCAGCATCAGCTGAATGCTGCCATGTTGTAGAGTTTGACAGACTTGCAGAGAAAGATAGATTCTGGACGAGGTACATCAAGACCAAAAGGTAGTAAGAGAAGAACTAGGAGGAGGAGAAGGACTTCTAGTGGATCATCTGATTCTGAAGAATCTAGCGGGGATACAAGATCATCTTCTCATAAAAGGAGAAGAAGAAGACACCATAGGGATCGCTCGGGATGAATTTAAGAAAGCTTAGCCTCCTACATTTGATGGTGAGATAAAGACTGGACAAGAGGCTGAAGCTTGGCTCCTTGGGATAAATAAGTACTTTCAAGTGCAGGATTATTCAGGAAACATGAAGGAAAGAGTTTCCATATTCAATATGAATGCAAGAGCATCCATTTGGTGGGAACACCTCAAGCAAGTAAAGAGGATTAGTGAAAGGAAACTGAAGTGGAAACAGTTCAAGAAGTATTTCAGGAAGAAATACCTCTCTAACAGGTATTATGATGACAAGATTAAGGAGTTCCATGAGCTAAGATTGGGACAACAGACCATGGATGAATATGCAAACAATTTCTTGGAATTGTTGAGGTATGTCCTATACATCAGAGATGAAAAAGTGAAGGTCTAGCGGTTTCTGAGTGGATTTATTCAGTCTTACAAGGATAGGATTGAGTTTTATGAATCGAGAACTTTTGAAGAAACCATAAGGAAGGATAAGTATTGCTATGAGCAAAGCAAAGGTAAACCTGATTACCACAAAGCATGGAAGGACAAGAAGAATGAGAAGTTTGACCAAAGAAGGAAAGTTTTCAAACCTTCTAGATTCAGGAATCAACAGAAGCAGCCATCCCAAGCTATGAGTAATCCAGTGGGAATGACAGGTGGAAATCCTAAAGAGCCACAATAGAATAAAGGTCCACTCAAATGTTGGAAATGTGAAGGACCCCACTTGCACAAATATTATCCACTTGAGAATGGAAGTGCAAGGCTAGCTTATAACATTCAGGGAGTAGAAAAAATGGGTCAGGTAGCAAGAGCAATCCCTAGAATTTATGTAGCACTGGAGGATTGCCAGACAGATCACCAGTCAACTTTGGTTGAAGTTGCAGGTAAGATTGTTGAACAATCTGTTTATATTTTGATTGAATCTGGTTCTACTCACAGTTATATCACTCCTAGAGTAGTGAATATTTGTGCTTTTAATAAGGTAAAGCATAGAAAATCTTAGCCAGTTTAGCTAGCCACTGGGACTAAGAGAAAGTTCAATGAAGTAGTTGAGAAATTCCCATTGCTTATGAATGGATTGATCACTTGTGTAGATCTGAATGTTCTATTGCATGGTTCATATGATGTTCTCATTGTAATGGATTGGTTAGAAGCTCACATAATAAAGCTTGACTGTTAAAATAAGGATTTTGAATGCGTGGTTGAAGAAGGAAACCCAGTAGTTGTGAAGGGTATTCCGAAGGTAATTTCAATAAGACAGGTTTCAGCAATGTAGTTGAAGAAGTTTGGTAGGAAAGGTTTCCAGTTGTATGTAGCTCATATTCAGCAACCAACAGGAGATGAAACTCCTAGGTTGGAGGACTATTAAGTGTTACAGGAATTCGAGGATGTGTTTCCTGATGAGATTCCAGGGCTTCCTCCAAAGAGGGACATTGATTAAACCATTGAACTTGTGCCAGGAGTGGCACCAGTGTCTAAGACACCCTACAGGAGGAGTACACTAGAGATGCTAGAGTTGAAGATGCAACTACAAGATTTGTTGGAAAATAAGGATATTCGACCGAGTGTGTCTCCTTGGGGAGGACCAATTCTTTTTGTAAAGAATAAATATGGTACACTCAGGTTATGTATTGATTATAGACAGTTGAACAAGGTTACTATGAAGAATAAATATCCTTTTCCTAGGATTGTTGACCTCTTTGATCAAATGAGAGGAGCAAAGGTATTTTCCAAGATTGACTTGAGGTCTGGATACCATCAGATGAGAATCAAGGATGAAGATGTTCATAAGACAGCCTTCAGGACAAGGTATGGGTACTATGAGTTTGTAGTGGTACCATTTTGTCTCACCAATGTACCAGCTACATTTATGTGCCTTATGAACAGTATCTTCAGCAAGTATTTGGACAAGTTTGTTCTTTTTTTCCTTGATGACATTCTTGTTTATTCTAAGAATGAGGAAGAACATGAAGAGCATTTGAGATTGACATTGCAATTGCTCATGGAGCACCAGCTGTATGCAAAACTGAGCAAGTGTGACTTCTATAGAGATAGAATTCAGTATTTGGGTCACATTATCTCAGAAGAGGGTATATCAGTAGACCTTGAGAAGATTGAATCCATTATGAATTGGCCTACTCCAAGAAATGTGACAGATGTAAGATATTTTATGGGACTTGTAGGATACTACAGGAGATTCATTAAGGGATTTTCCAAGGTTGCACATGCCATCAATTCTTTGCAAAAGAAGGGGATAAAGTTTGAATGGACTTCAAAGTGTGAAGAAAGCTTCCAGTGGTTGAAGAATCTTCTCACCAGTGCACTAGTATTGAAGGTTGCAGATCCAGAGAAAGATTTTGTGGTGTGTACTGATGCATGTGGACAAGGGCTTAGAGGAGTCCTTATGCAGGACAACCACATGATATGTTGCGAGTCAAGAAAACTAAAGGAGCATGAGAAGAACTATGCCACTCATGATCTTGAGCTTGCAGCCATAGTACATGCTCTCAAGATGTGGAGACATTACTTGATGGGTAAAAGATTTGAGCTTAGGATAGACCATTGTGGTCTAAACAATTTGTTTGATCAACCTACTCTGAATGCTAGGAAAGCGAGATGGCTAGAATTTTTATGTGAGTTTGATTTCGAAATCAAGCACAGAAAAGGAAAGGAGAATAAGGTAGTTGATGCACTTAGCAGGAAGGTACATGAAATGCATGTGGCATCTCTTAGTATTTTCCAATCAGATTTAAGGTAGCAGATTGTTAATCATGTTGGTGGAGATGAATTGTATGAGCAGGTAAAAGAAAAATTGCAGCAGCAAAGTCTTGAGAAGAAGTATGAAGGATATAAATTGGAAGAATATAGACTTCTTACTTATAAAGGAAGAATTTATATTCCGGATGTAGCAAATTGGAGGAGAGTTGTTATGGATGAAATCCATCAAGCTCCATATTCTAGTCACGCAGGATATCAAAAGACAATTGCTTCAGCTAGAAAGCAGTATTTTTGGTCAGGAATGAAAAAGGACATGGCTGAATACATTTCAAGGTGCATGAAATGTCAATAGGTAAAGGTTGAGCATCAACATCCAGTAGGATTGCTGCAACCTTTACCAGTTTCGGAATGGAAATAGGAAGTTATTTCCATGGATTTTATGACGGGATTACCGATGACATGGAGACAACATGATTCCATCATGGTTGTGGTAGACAAGTTTACAAAAGCAAAACATTTTATACCGGTAAAGTCTACGCATAAGACTGATGACATTGCGAAGATCTTCATGAAGGATATTTTCAAACTGCATGGATTGCCGAAGGAAATAGTCTCTGACAGAGATGTCAAGTTCACTTCCAATTTTTGGAAGGGATTGTTTGTGGACTTGGGAACAAATCTAAACTTCAGCACTACATACCATCCTCAGACAGATGGGCAGACAAAAAGAGTGAATCAGGTGCTTGAAGATATGCTTCGCATGTACGTGATGAACAAACCAACCAAGTGGGAAGATTACTCACACTTGGTAGAGTTTTCTTATAACAATGGATAACAAGCATCCTTGGGGATGATTTTGTATGAATCTTTGTATGGAAGAACAAGTAGGACACCAGTGACTTGGGATAACCCAGTGTACAGGGTTGTGCTTGGACCAGAATTGCTCAAGGAAATGGAGCAACAGGTTGTAAAGATCATATAGAACTTGAAAGCAGCACAGGATAGATAGAAAAGCTATGTAGATAAGCATAGGATGAATAGAGAGTTCAATGTTGGGGATCATGTTTACCTCAGAGTAAAAGAAAAGAAGAGTTCCTTGAAGCTCGGAAGTTGTGCCAAGCTATCACCTAGATATTGTGGGCGATTTGAGATGCTTGAAAGAATAGGGCCTATTGCATATAGACTTTCATTTCCTGCTAGTACTAGAGCTCATAATGTTTTTCATGTTTCTTTGCTTAAGAAATATGTACATGATCCTAACCATGTGATAAATTGGGATGTCATTCAGGTGGAACCTGAGGGAGAGTTCCAAATTGAGCCAATGCGCATCCATGACAGGAAGGTCACAATGCTCTGGAATCGAGCCATAGGGTAGGTAAAGGTGTAATGGGAACACTAAAGACCCAAAGAAGCTACATGGGAGCTGGATGATGCCATGCGATTAGTACATCCATTTTTATTCAATTCTACGGAACACCGAGGCGGTACCAGTGTAGCATCTTGTTCAAATTTTGTAAAGCACTTAGGACAGTGCTATTAAAGGGGGAGGGGAATGTAACACCCTGATTTTGACCCCGTTTGCATGATACATATATTGTAAATAATATGATGGTGCGGAGCTAAAGGCAAAGGCCCCACCATTGATTTGGTTATGACATATTTCGATAGAAATTGTCATCGATGATATATTGAGACATGCGGTATACATATTAAGTTGTGGCATCAAGTAATTATGCATATCACTGCAACCAAATTGAGAAGGGGCATGATTCCTAAGGATAAGGAGGGGGAATAGTGAACCTTGAGCCATGGGGGAAAGTCCATGTGTCACCACCACCTTAATTATTCTATTGTTAGTTGGGGCCACTATTTTTCTAGCAGGAAAACCACTACACCCACATGCATGCACTCTCTCCATGACGCGATCGGGATTGCCGATCATTCTGTCCACTCTCCCCATCGGTGACTAATCATTTTTCCTCACGCAGAGCGGAGTTAAAAGGGATTACAATCCTTGTGTGGGGGTTCACCTTTTCCTCCCTCGCACCATTTTCCAGTTCGTGGTTGTGTTCTTTTTCCATTCACGCAGAAGATCATTTTCCCGTTCACCATTATCAGACTGGCTAACTCTATGTTACTCCATCATTGAATTGTGACCATAATATCATCCACTATTGTGTTCGCTGCATATTTCTCACTCATGTAGATATTGGGAGTCGGTTCCTTTCCCATTATCGGTCTTAGTAAGTCTCCAACGATTGCAGTGGGGATTGTGCGATGTGGGATCATCGTTGTTCATGGGCTGTTGTTTGCCACGATTGCTGAACTATGTATTTCCTGTGTGATTTGGCTGTTGTATATTGGCATGGAATCATTTTGGCCATAATAGGGCCAAGAACTATCAAGGGAGTTCTTTTCCCTTGTTAAATCTTGAATAGTTTTTTTGCTGCATGCGCGCAGTGGTTTTATCCTCTGACTGCATTGGAGTGGTGAATGAGGTCCTAATGCGCTTGATAAACCTCGTGGTTTGGGAACCACACAGACAGAGCTAGTGGTTGGATTTATTCTCCACAACCCTTGAATAGCACTCGAAGGGAGATCAGGGTCTGAGGAACTGCGTTGCAGAGAAAGGACTAATTTCCTTGTGTTGGGTGTGTGTGGGTGTCCTAGAAGCTAGGATGGTTCTGGTCTAGATGTCCTTGGCTCTTCAATGAGTTCACCAGTTTAGCATTTAGCCCTTCCCAACTCCTGGATAGACTGATAAATCCAACCTTGTTGGCTTGGCTAATCTGTTGTTCACTTGACAAACCCAACTGTGTTGGCTTGGTTGAACTGGATACCCTTGTGGTGTTGATATCCTCGGCTATGTGTAAACCTGTCAGTTCCCTATTCCTTAGGGAATCATGCCCGGCTCGGGGGTGGTAGCGTTGCCAAGAGATTAAAGAGCACACGGGCCTATGGTTGGGTGGAATGTTGCAGCGACGTATGTGGTTGTGGGACAAGTTCTCTATAAGATAATTATTCTTTCCTAACTTGTGTCTGCAACTATATTTGCCATTGATGAATGATGATGTAAATTTTGAATGCTGAATCGTATATGAATGCATGTTGTTTGCTTCTGCTATGTATATGAATGATTAATGCATCATAATATGTTCTATGTTTTTAAGTATCATGCTTCAACATTATATGTATGTATGTTCCTATTCATGGGGCTAGATTCCCAGATGATTGATGTATGGTAGAATCCTCTTCGCATGTCAGTGGGTCGGGGACGTTACAGTTTGCAGTAAGTTTATTTTGAGGTTTATGGAAACACCAAAGAGTACCCACTAGCAAGATGGAAAGAGAATCCTAAGATATATTGCTAGAACAACAAATTTTGGTATCCAGTATAGATCTAATTCAAATTTTAAGTTTATTGGATACACTGATAGTGATTTTGCAGGTTATATTGATGATAGAAATAGCACATTTAGATATGTGTTTAGTTTTGGATCGGGATCAGTAGCATGGGCATCAAAGAAGCATCCCATAATGACATTATCCTCTGCTGAGGAAGAGTATGTTGTAGAAACAACAACTGCATGTCAAACTGTATGGATGAGAATAAATATTTTTGAGTTACAGCATGAACAAAGTCAACCAACTATAATTTTATGTGATAATAAATTAGCTATTGCACTATCAAGAAATCACATCTTTCACAAAAGAAGTAAGCATATTGATACACGGTATCATTTTATCCATGAAATGATAAACAAAAATAAAATCAATGTGGAATTTTGCACATCAGGAAATTAGTTTGCAAATATATTTACAAAACCATTGGGAAAATATTTGTTTTAACTTCATAGGAAAAACATTGTGGTTTGTAAGCTATAACAGAAATCAAGTGTTACAAAATTTTGTTTTTTGAGTGTAGTAATTAAGAGGGAGAATGTTCAAATTCTATAATTACTCCACCGCCGGCTGCAACAGATTTTGAAGCGACAACATCAACTGCCATAACTCTAAAAAGGCATCACTGTCCATAAATTTGATCTCCAAATTTTTGAAGAGCTATTACACTACCACACCGAATCACTACCTGATAGACAAAAGATTATTAAAATATAAAAAGTCATCTTTACTATTCCAGCAATGCACATCCAAAATCTGAAGAGGCATCGTAGATTCTTTTCCTGTCAGAATGTAAGAGAGCATTAACAGATTGTAAATCATATGAACAGAGAAGCCCAATTTGTATAGTGAAGGGCCAATTAGCACTTAATTTCCGACTTAGTTAAAATCCTATAAATACCTAGTTTGTAAATCATATTTGGTACACTGAATATGAATAGTAAAGCATAATAGAAATAGAGTTGAAACTATGGAGTTTTTCTGTGTAAAATTTTTTTACTTTGTTTTTGAGTTGAAAAACTCAAATTTAGTTTTTATGTTAGTCTGCAGTAACAACTGAAACAAACAGAGTTTATTTTGATTAGAATGTTGTTTATTAATTTTGTAGAATATTCGTGTTAAGTTAACGGATGCAGGAGTGATCGAATCAGTGTTAAATAGTGATCTGCAATAGAGTTGTACATGTTCTATAGATGACATCAGCACTCATGGCTAGCTGAAACAAGCATATAAAGTGTTGTTGGCTGTAACAGCTAGCTGCAACATAATCTTGGAAGTGCCGGTAGCAGTAGCGACCGAGATGCAATAGTCATGTAGGTGCTGGGTTATTATTTTGAGTTCTGTAAGTAGAGCTGTACATTGTTGTGCATTTGTTGTAAGAGGTTTTTTGAGCTGTATGTGAAGTTTTTAATTCTACTAAGGAAGGAGCGACACTCCCTTTCCTTCCCCACACAACAAAGCTCGTGCCTGAAATACAAACACCAAATAAGTTGCGTGGAAAGCAAACAACGAACCATATTTTTGTAAAGAAATCACCAAATAAAAAACAATGGCGGTTGTGAAGATGGCTTCATAGGAATATACCATTTTTCATTTCATTATGGTGTCGAGTTTTGTTTTTTTTTTATTGGTTTGTTTTAAAAATTATAAAGATTTATTTTAAACCTAGACTTTTTAAGCATTTTAATGGGTCCATTTTTTTTTAAGTGTACATTTAAATAAAATAGGTGATAGTTTTTAATATATCTAGGTTTGAGATTAAATCAATATAATTTGATTTTATGTTACTACATCTCCTCCATGGCTGCTCTTGGTGCAATGATGAGTCTATATAGTATAAAGTGTGTAGGTAATACATATTGTGAAGTTTCTATTTGATTTATGGAGTAGATTCATTGTGCTTTAAAACTATTTATGTTTTGTTATTAAAAATCAACCACAAATTAAGTGTCATGAAGTGCTATTTATATATGTGACCATAAAATAATTCTTTATCATCTAAATCTTTATCTTTTTTCTTCCAACCCACTTCAAATTGTAAAATATCAACTTATTTATGTTAAAAGAATGATATTGTTATATAATCATCCTTTGGTGTACTATTAAAAGATTTAATTATTACTTCTATGTTAATATCTCATATTTTAGGCTTCAATGAGGGCATTAACAAGATTAACCCGAGTGTAATAAGTGTACAGTCCAGACTTATTTTATGGTTGTATCTTGTTATGGTTAAATGCATCTTGATTAAGATTTAAATGGACATAGATAAATGGTTAAGTGGAACCCTTTGTCAATCTTTAAATTCTTATGCTTATGGAATTTTTTGTTTATTCAATTGATGCTTTAAATTCATTCTTAAGCTCGAGCAGTTTCAAAAATTATTGATGGTCTATTTACGTTCAACCATAAGTTGAGTATCTATTCTAGTATACTTTTTTCAAGATCAAGCACAACATATTCTACAAAACCCAGTTCTACGTTGATTGGAATTCTTTAGCAAATTTAGTATGATGTTTTCATTGCTTCTCCTAAATTAGAAACTCTAAATGTGATGCCAATGACGAGAGTCTGAACTAACTTCTAAAAGTGATGAACTCATTAAAATATGAAAATCCAAACTCAAAAGAGAAAGAGAAAGATATGCAAATAGCTATGAAGAAATGAGTTGAGATTGGAAACAAGGAAGCCATAGAAATAATAGAAATAATAGAGGAGGAATCTATCTAATCTCTGCAAGTGTAATAATCATTAGATTAGAAAAATGAGAGGAGGAGGAATCTATTTATTTATATTCAACAATTTGATTAACTTGTGGTCTATCGATGTTCAACAATGTGCTAGTATCTAATCAAATTGTGTATTAAATATTGAAAGAAATTAAAAATTAAAAAGTCGCTCAACATATGAAACACAAAATGCCACATATGAAACACAAAATTCCACATAGACACCATTTAAGATTATGGTTTTGTGTTTGCATAAGTGAGTGATTCAAGAAAGCGTTGTAAGCAATTTTTGTTGTTGTCATATTTAAGAGGCTCCATATGAATTATAGTTGACACCGTGAATTGAATAAAACACCACCACCAACAATACATTTGTCATACAATAGACACCATTTTAATTGATTTTGACAAGTAGCGAGCCCCAATAGTATAAAAATCATACAATTTGTGTAAACTTGAGATGTGTAGATTGTAATACCTCATGAAGATCATTGATGTAGTGTGATGAATAATTTTGAATATTTGAACAATGCAGTTGAAACAAATGCAAAGAGTGGAAATTTTAAGTCAAACATAGATGCTCGTTCTCTCCTTTTTATTTGTCCCATTTAGTTTTATTTCTCTTATTTAGTTTTATTTGTCTTATTTAGTTTTATTGAGCAAGACTATTTTTAAAAAAACATGTGTTTCAACCATTAGGGTTTTGGTGTTTATGTTCTACAAATATAAGATTGACATTGATAAACTCTCTCTCCAGAATTTACATATGACAATAAAAACTACTGGAATTTTCTTGATCTAAATATGCTAAATTAGTTTAGGATATTTGTGTATTCTTCTTGGGAGCCATGGCTTTAAGAGGGTTTGAAGCAAGCATTATTTGTCAAAGAAAGAATCATGTGTTTAATTGTACAATAAGCTAGGCTAAGGAATTCCGTATAACCGTTATCAAGCACGCCTATTCTTCACCCTTAATTATGGGAAATAGAATATTAAGATGACTCTTTCTAATTGAAAAAAAATTTACAATAAACTTTAAAAAAATTAGAATATAAAATTTAATTTATTTAATAAAAATTATTTTTCTAAATAATATAAATCAATTAATATTTATATTTTATGTAATCCTAAACTCATTTTCAATTTAAAGATAACAAAAATATCACCCTATTTAAAGTATTGGTTTTGTCTATACCTTACTATTTTATTTAAATTCATCACATTACCTTTTACTTTTGCGCTTTTGACCTTCTATGCCCAGGAATGTTTTTTACCCCCTTTATAAAAATTACTTATATGCTTCCCAAAATGCTACTACAAAATGTCTCCACTTCAATTTTTAGAAAATGGTGTATAACTCTTAATCATATATGAAATACTTCTTTTTGTTTCATTGAACTTTTCACCAAAGAAACCAAGATGTAAAATGACTCCACCAAGAACATGATCACCTTGAATTACTTTATTACGATGAAGCATACTTAATTACGATTAACCAAAGCCTATAATAGTTTTTTTCCGTCACCTTATTTTTCAAGTAGCTACGGTCGGTCCATTAAAATTTTCCTTTCTTAATACTTTTGTTAGTGGTGCATATATTGGAATGTACAACTTTATTTTAATAATTTTTTAAATAATTAGAAAATTTTAGATTATGAAAGTGAGATTTAATTATTAAAATGTTAATATTAATTAAGTTTGAAATAATTGGAAAGTTTTAGATAATAAAAGTGTGACTTGATTATTAAAATTTTAATATAATCTTTATAATCTTTATAAAAAGTAATGTTGGATTTTGAAAGTGATAATATTAGGTTTCATAAACGTGAATACTGAATAATAATAAAAAAAGTAAATTTTAAAAGTGTACATTTTGATTCTTAAATTATGAATTTTTATTCCAAAAATGTCAATTTCAATTTTGTGATTATGATGTTTTTCCAAAAGTATCAATTTTATTGCTTCATTCCATACCTCTTTTTGATATGGACAATGTACAAATAAATAGTTTATTGATTCTCTTTTTTAACCATAATCCACTCGAGGGTTTTATTAGAAATTCCAATTTTTGAGAGGACACCTTAACTTCTAGACTTAAACACCATCACGTTCCCCCAACCCACTCCCATGTGCAACCGACCCCTACCACCCACCATATTGTAATATCCCTTAGTTCTTTGTGTTCCATTTTTTTATTGCATATCCCAAATGAGTTACATAAACCCCCAAGATTTTGTTCTTTTACTTGAAAGTGAGAACATACTCAACATTTGGATTTTATATATCAATGCATAATATGACTATGGAAAAGGTTGTAAATATATTTGTATTGAAGAGATTTAACAAAATATTTTAGAACATGTGATGACAATCATTTCTTTTTCCAAGCAATTTAAGACAATGTGCAGAAGAGTTCCACATAAACAAAAGAAAAACTCTACAAGCTAATATTTTTTAGCAACCTTAATTTATGCCATGAGGAATTAGTGTTGGTTGTTAGAAATGGAGATTAAGCTTGTACAAGTACACAACCTTTGTGATTTCCACCTAGGAGCACACATTTTATATGTTTATTAATTTCGGGGGGTGGGGCATTTTACAGGTGTTCACCAACTGCATGAAGGGGCATTGCAAGTGACACATGAATTATGTGAGGTAAAGTTGTAAACATCAAGTTAGGTGATTAAAAAATATGAATGAGGTGTATAAATTATGGAAATATCATGAATACATGCTCAACAAAGCATCAATGATCAAGGTTGACGAAATACATCTATAAAAAATAGTACCCAATGTATGAGATCAAAAGTGATGTGAATTGCCAAAATACATTATAATTATATGGAGGAATCTAATAAGTGAACCCAAATATGTAGGAAGACAAATAGCAAAATATTATGGACGAATCCAACAAGTGAACCCAAATATGAAAAATCAAGAATTAATCCAACACCTCTATGAAGGAATATGCAGGAATCGAACAAGTGAACCCAAATATGGAAAAAGAAAAATATGGAGGAATATAATAAGTGAAAACAAATATGGAGAACTACAAATACAAAAAATCAATAATTAATCCAACACCTCTATGAAAAACCACAATTCCAAATAGAAGGTATGAAGCTAATTTGGTTGCTTTGGTGAGTAAAATAGTTGACTTTAATCCCATTACTTTTGATGAAGCATCACATTCTATGCAATGGGTTGAAGTTGTGCATGAAGAGTATGGAAACATCAAGAATAATGATGTGTGGTGTTTAGTACAACCTTTACCTGAGAGAAAGAAGGTTATTTGAAGTAGGTGGATATTCAAATTGAAGAAAAATTATAATGCTTCCATTTAAAAAATGTTACAGAATATTTTTTGCTTCAGGTTTAAGTTAGAAACTTGATATTGGCTATGATGATATTTTTTCAATCCATCTTCGATATATACTCCATAAGCTATGTACAGTTTCATTGGTGGCCTCTTATCATGTTGGAGTCTTCACTAGATGGATATGAAGACTTATTTCATTAATGGTGTTTTGAACGTGAATAAGTACATATAAAACAAACACAATGCTTTGAGGTTGTTGGGAAAGAGGATCTTGTGTGCAAATTGAAGAAGGCCTTTTGAAGTCTTAAGTAGGATCCCCCATTAATGGTACACTAAAATTGATGATTGGTTCCATGTAAAAGGAATAAAAAATACTCTATTAATTACAATCTTTATTTTTTGAGTAAAGGAAATAACGTTGTGTTGCAGCTGCAACTATTTTCCCCAAAAAAATTTAATTTTCAGGGTCCCCCCCTTATTTCTTTTAGTATTTAGAAGGTTTAGGGAATCCCATGACTTCATCAAAGTTTGTCTGGGACTTGATTTTTTTGAAAAAATTGAGTGTTTGTCTGATTATATCGAATGTATAGTTGACTAAGTTTCTAATGCATCGGATGCATAGTTGACTAGTTCCCCAAAATGCTCATCGGGAGCATTCTGAAGTTTTCTTCGATATATCGGATGTTGTTTCATCTATTGTATCGGACGCAGTTTACCAATCTTCCGGAATCCTATTCTTGAGTACTTCCGATGAGCCAGGTCTCATTTTTCCTATCCTTCTCTGATATCTGATTAAGTTGGTGAAATGTTCTTACTGTTGGTTGTGTCTATGGGAATAAGCTAAGGACTTAGTGGTGCTACCAGCCGACATAGAGGAAGCATAGTGTAGGATCTATCTGCGACTTCATGTCGTTATCGTCGATACCGAGATAAGGTAGTCATTTATCCTGTCGATGTGTGTTTTCATCCGATGTCCCAGGTATAAAGCACTGAATTGATCTGATGTTGCGGGTTTTCCCAGGAGTATGTTTCGGACGTAGGGTTAACGTTTCTTTCCTGCCAGGTTAACTTACCCCTCTCACAGTCAATCTTATAAAACCGTAGAGTTTGTATGAAGTGTCATTATCACTGTTTTGGTTTCCCATTGGAGTCTACGCAGCTGTCGACTGTTTGGACGATTTGTTTACCTGTGGAGGTTGTTGTTTGTCCAAGTCATCTGCATAGTTTTTCGAGGTAGGATTTGCCTAATTATTTTATTTTTTTCAGCATTGTTTCATTTTACCCGCATGTCCTGTTGGCGTTAGGTATTTATTTTCCCATGAGGGTTTTGTAAAGAATAGTGGTGGGTTTTATTTATTTAAGGTTTAACCTATCTATTTGTGAACATCATTTCACTCAACCAGTTCTTTTCTCACCCAGTCTCTATGGTTATTTTTCAACATCCATGAGTGCATCTTTGACAGTTGTTTGGAAAGAATGGGAAGGATGTAAACGAGCGTTTCACCATTTGCACCGTTACTTTCGTTCTTGCACTATTTTAAACCCCAGGCTACGCAGCCATGTTTTGAGTAGTAGTAGGTTTGCATTGGATGTAGGAGGAATGCATAGATGAGAGGGGGTTTTAGGGTTTTAGTGGTCTGCATTTTTTTTGGTTTTGCTCTCAATTGAGATTTCTACCTGTAGCCACAGGGGTGTTGTGAATATATAGGGTTTTCCTAAGCAGAAGTTTTTCACAGACTTAGGGAAGATAGGTTTTGCAAGTTTCATATTTTTCTTAGAGCTTCTCATCTTAAACGACCATTGGTTTTGATAAGAGAAAAAATATTCAGCATGCATATTGATGGGATGGTAATATTCTGGTTGTTGTGTTGTTGCTTTCAATACATAGTTTGCTTGAGAAAATGGACTAAATCTATTTTTCCATGATCAATACAGGCTAATAATCAACACAACAATATTCCACGAAGGCATAAGAAGAAGGCCCAAGCAGCTAAGGAACAACCAAAAGTAGAGATAATAACCAGAATTGAGGTTATTTATGAATATACTAAAGCCATTACTGGAGTTGAGCTGGAGTATAAATGGGGAGAGGTATACAGCATGATTTCAAGCCATAGTGTTCCAGAAGCTGGGTTTGAAGATATGCCTATATATGCCAACATTGATATATCAGCCATTATGAAAATGGCTACCAGACCTGAAATTTTCCCTTATTCAAAGGTGATAGGATGGATTCTTCCAAGGGAAAATGTAATGAGGATGATATTGGCCAACACCAAGAGGCAGGGTTATGCTGCATATAGCCCAACCTATGTATCCATGGCTTATAATTTACCAACACCACAAACCTATTTGACTGAGAGTTGGTTGAAAGAGCTCAACCTAGATATGGTGGAAAGAGTTAAAAAAATGATGATCCCAGGTAAACACTTCCATATGAGGTCTTTCATAGAGTATGGGACATCAACCCTCCTCGCTCCATACAGGTTCATTGCATTGATGTTAAACAGAATTTTCGAGAGGGCTAATGGAAAAAGATTTAAAATAGGTTGGGTACCAGTGATATTTTGTGTGGCCACGCAAGGTACAATCTTTAATTGGGAAAATATAGTGTCCAATATCTTGTCACCTTGTATAAGTGCCGCATTGGGAGGAGTGTCTCAGAAGAAGACAAAATTTTATATGAGTTAAATATTGATTGATTGCATTTTATGTACTCAGCCATTTCTAGCATTGAAGTGTCAATCAAATAAAGACCAAGCCCCTGTGTATGCTTCCTATAAATTATTCTGGGCTCACAAATATTATAGCCATTACAAGGAGATTTGTGAGAATCTCATTATGCCCTTGTATACATTGATTTTCTTGGTAGAATGTAATTGTATGTCAGAGAAAGCTCTGAAATTTGTGCAAAACAACAGGAACTATTATTTGATAGAAGAGGGCTTGTATTTAAGAATGTGCGGTGGTTCAAGGGCTCCTTCCCTTCTACCTAGGTATGCTACAGACTATGTGATCCATAAAGAGGCTGTGAGATAGTTGTACATTGACGGAGTGGGAAATTTCCTATTTGAGCAGAAGAAGGCAGTATATCCTATGGTCCCCTTTTTTATAGGGAGTCACAAATTTTCCAAGGTAAAAATTACAGCGGAATTTGTTAAGGAACTAGAGTATTTTCACTTTGGTGAAATGAGTTTCCATAAGAATGACTCTAAGGATAAATTTGTTGATTATTGCACAGCAGCTGGAGTGAATTTTGAGTATACATATTTCTAGGATAAAGATGAAGAGGTCTTCTGGAATGCTCAAAACATCACAGCTTTGAGAAGAATATTCAAACAAAAGATAACTACTATTAGTGGGAAAGGAAAAGTTACTGATAAACTAAAATGGAAAGAAGAAGAAGAAGTAAAGAGAAGGTAGGAAGAAGCTCATAGGTTAGCACGGGAAGCAGAGGACTGGTTGCGAGCCGAAGAAGAAGAAAAGGGAAAGATAGCTGAAGAGGCAGCAATGAAGATAGAAGAATAAAGGAAAAGAAAAGAAGAAGAATAAATATAAAGAAGGAAAAAAGAAAATGAGGGATTAATATTAGAATATGCTAATAAGGAAAAAGAGAAATAAAAAAAGACAGTTGAAGGATTGAGATAAGAGACATGAGAAGAACAAGACCCTGCTGACCAAGGACATGCTCAATCTGATACTGATCCATTCGAACCTGTTGTTCCATCTAGTAGTATAGCAGGAGGGAATCCATTTTCAATATCTGAGATTGAGTTTATTCCTTTTATTCCAACTAAAGGGGACAAAGTGTTCGATTTAAACACTATTTTCTATGACAACATACAAAAGAGGATTGTTAAGTGAACAGAGAAAAAGGTGAACACTGGAGGCAAGACAGGAGTGATGGTGACCGATAAAACAACGGTTCACGGTACAAACAAGTATCCACAATTAATGGCAAGGGCTGGGGTAGCCCTATCCCTAGCCACTGAAGATATTGTGGATAGAATAATGACAGATTTAGAGCAATCCCAAAAGAAGGTCACACAGTTGAAAGAGACCTTAAAAAAGGAGAGAAACGAAAGTCAAAATTTGAAGAGAAAATATGAAGACATGATTAAGGAAATTGAGGTATCCAAGGCAGAGTGCCAGAATCTACAATCAGATAAAGATGCTTTGATCTTATCCACAAGTAATTAGAAAAGGATTCTAAGGCCATCTTGGCAGATTTTGGGAAACTATAGAAGAGACATCAGATTTTGGAGGCAGAAAGAGATAATCTGAAATTGTCAATTGAAGAGTTGAATCAAGAAAAGGGATAGTTAAAAGATAAAGTAATGGAATTGGAGTTTCAAAAGGCTATTGTAGAAGGGAAAGCTAAGCTATATGAGAATTAGATAACAGCCTTGGAAAATCAGAAAAATTCACTGGAATTATCATTGAAGACAACTATGGAGTAGAAGGCAGATGTTGAACATTTGAAGAAGCACGCTCTTACACTGAGAAATAAGATTCATCAAGTGCCGATTCAGATGGCGGAAGAGAGGTTAAAGGTTCAGTAGGTAGAATTAAGGATGGAGGAAATTATAAATACAACTTCTTATTTTTTCGATGGGACACAGGACATCCTGGAAGATCTACAAGGATGAATGACTTGGTTAGAAACAAATAAGGAACCTCCAGCAAGTGTACCTATCAAGGACCTAGAAACAATAAAGTTGGAATATGAGTTGATTGAGTTTGCAAGTAAATCAACAGAAGAATTAGTAAAGACAATTAAGAGGAAAAAGGGTGTTTGTACAAAATTTTGTAGGTAAGTCCTCCTAACTTATATTCAGTGTCAGACCTCTGCTAAAAGGAATTTAGAAGAGCTACCCGATCATGAATTTTTTTTGAAGCGATTACAGGAACAATGGTAGGAGGATGAATAGGCTATTCAACTAGTCAAGGGATTGGATGAGAATGTGCTCAAAATTGCAATAGTGTAGGAAACAGTCAACAATCACTTATTGGAAGACCAATTTCGACTGATCGCACCATAATGGTGAATATAAAATCTCAAGCTGCTAAGCATGAGATTACTATCATATTTTTAGAACCTTCTGGTTTTGAAAACATAGCAATAGATGCAAATGCGTGGAGGATATTTATGAATGAACAAGTTGGGCCATCCTAGTTGGACTATTTATTAATTTTGTTTATATTGTATTTATCCTTTTTGAGTCCCTACACTAAAGGACAAAATTTTGTAAAGGAAAGGTTAGGGGAAGCCCAAAAGGAAAAGAGGGCAGTTCAAGAGTTTTGCTGTGTGTATAAATATAGGTGGATTTGATGTAAGAAAGGACCTTTTTTTAGGCTATATTTGTGCAATGTTATTGTAAGAAGAACTATTTCATCTTATAATAAAGAGTTTTTATTTCTGGATGGAGAAAGCACTGTGGAGTTTCAAATGCTTAACATAGACTGGTTGAATGTGAAATACTTCCGTTTTAGCTTGTTTCTATGAACTGTGAGATCATTATAACTCATGAATTATTTCATGTTCTTAATATGCTCTTTTTTATTTATGTGAAATTTCCACAATCTTATCTGTAGTATTCTAAATGCACGTTATGCAATATATAACCTTTATTAATCACAGTATTGCTCCCTAGGGATAGGCTAGATAGTATTAGTTAGTATTTCTTTGTTTATGATTTATAATCGAAAGAGGTAAGATGAGAGTTAAGAACCTGTGCATCACATTGTGACACTCTTCATTATCTCTATCGACTGCACTTAGCTAGGCACCTACATACCATACCTAAACATAAAACTAAAAAATACACTTAAACGGTGGACAGGGCCGCAACCGATAAAATAAGCTTTAACTGTTACTTGACCTATGGTAGTCGAACCATTAAATGGATGGATTCCCCATAACAAACAATAACGAGCTAATCGGGAACGCATATGGGGGAGAATCCCTACTATTGTTACCTGTGATTTTCCAGGCCTCAACATTTTTGGTGCTAGAAGGAGGGCAACCAATGCATGGTTGTCCGAGCAAATTTGTTTTCTCAAGCTTACTCCACTGGTGACAGTTCTGAAACTAGTTTTCCTCAGAGACCTTCTCCTGAATAAAATATCACAAGGTATCTCTATCTCATTGATAATGAAGTGGTTGATAATTTAAGAAGAATCACCAGGGCGTATGCAAAAAAAATTGGAGGGTCACCTATTATTCCTTCTTTACCTAGAAGAGAGTATCATAAGAAGGATCGTACTCAATTGGAAGATTTAGTGTTAGTGGAATACCTCGAAGAACTGTTAGAAATAGCCTCGCAAGAAGTTTTCCAACCTCTGAACCAGTTAGGACTAGACTCCCCTCACTATTCTCCTTTTCGAACTCCTGTCCAGTCTCCTCCTCAATCTCCACTCAGAATCATGGCCAATGTGAATGCAAATCAGCCACCTCCACAACCTACTTGGATGGATAGATATCCTTTAAACCTGACACCTCCATTGCATGCTATTCCTTAGAATTTTACAAAGCCTTACCCAATTTTGAACCAAATGAAGGAATTCTTGTGGATGATCATTTGCAGTGCTTTTATCTGGATTTAGAAGGATTGCAAGTAGTAGAACATGAAGATGTAGTGTGCAGATTATTCTCGCATACCTTGAAAGGAAAATCAGCTTCATGGTACTTTTCCCTGCTAGCAAACTCAATCACAAATTGGAATATTTTTGAGAGACGGTTCAGAAACAAATACAAAACCCAGAAAACTCACGCAGCTTCAATGAAAGAATTAATTACCCTAAAGAAGGAAAGGAAATAAAGGGTACATAATTTCACTCAGAGTTTTGTTGCCTACCTGAATAACTTCGATGCAACTGACAAACCATCTGAGCATGCCCTAATTGATTATTATACCTCAGCTTTTGGGCATGATCTAGCCATGTTTGTGAAGAGATCGGTTAGACCCACTTTGGTATATAATTATGAAGAAGCTGAGAAGGTGGAGGTGGAAATGGAGACTATAGACCACTATCCTGTGCAGTCAAAATAAAAAACTTATAGAAACAAAAAGCCTCTATAATTAACTAATCCTAAGGATGAGCGATCACAGGAGTTAGATAGGGTGGTGAAGATGATGCAGAAGTTATCAAACAGGGTAATTGATTTGGAAAAAGAGAAGGAGGCCCATAAAAAATACAAGCCTTATTGTAAAAAGAGAGATGATAACAGTCAATCCAAGCCTCCCCCACATAGTTCCTCATCCCTGAATTTGACAGATGTAGGAATGGATAATTTCTGTACTTTCCATCAACAACCTCATTCTAAGAAGAATTTCCCACAATGGATAAATTATATGACCTTAGTGATGAACCAGTTATTAGATTCTAAGTTGACAAAAACTGTGGAGGAGAAAGAGAAAGATCATGAACCAACAAAAAACCAAGATGAAGACACTTTGGTTTTATGGGATTGTGTTCTATGTTCAACATAGAAGATGAAGGTTTCCCTGATGAAGAATAAATGCGAGAGACAAATGTTACAACAAGAAGTCGGAATCCATTAAAAGAAGATAACTTGATACTTCCCAATATTAAGAAACTTCAAGAGAACATGAAGAAAATGAAGGATATCACTCCAGCTGTTAACATACCTGAGTTTGTCATTTCAAGCCACATCCCCAAGAACGTTAATATGCCTAAAAATCCCACTGAAAATAAAGCTGAGAATTTGAAGAAGAATTTGACTAAACATGAAATAGGATATGACATTGTGGAAGACATTTAAAAGGATAAATAAAATATCTCTTTGTTTGAAATGTGCAATATTCCCCAACAAAAGGAAAAGATCTTAAAATCACTTGAAACACCTATGAAGGAACCTCATAATGCTAACCAACCTGAGGAAGAGATTGGTGAAGCATGTTTAGGAGGAAATTCTAAGTATAGAACTCCAACCTTTCTTCTAAGTTTTGAGATTTTCAATCACAATGTGCATAATTGTTTGCTGGACTTGGGAGCATAAGTAAATGTCATGCCATTTTCAGTTTGCAAGCAAATAAATAGTCAACCTAATGCAACTACAGGCCAAGTTATCGAATTGGACAGAATTGCAGTGAAAGTGATAGGAGAAATGGAAGATGTCATGATCCATTTATCCGCATATGAGAGGGTATGTCAATACACAGATATTGTTGTAGAAGATATCCCGAATGCTTATGGTTTGGTTTTGAGCCAGGATTGGTCAACAAAGTTAGAAGGATATTTTGCAACAGATTGGTCACATGTGTGATTTCCCTCTAAAGGATGTCAGAACCAAATAAAGGTGTTGAGAGAGCCTCAAATGAAGTACAATGTAACTTAGTTGGAGGGAAAGAATGAACCAGTAAATTCTGTGTCGGGAAACTATTTTATTGAACTGGAATCGAGAAATTACCAAGCTGAAGAAGTGAGCAGTATATCAAATATTCAACCTGATCTCCTTAAGTTTTCATGGGATGATAAGATTGATTGTAACATAGTAGATTTAGTTTCATATGTAGTTAGTAATTCAAGTTCACTAGGAGTAGAAAGTTTTTGGATTCTTTATTTTGATGGTTCTAAAACGTTGGAAGGATCAGGAGTTGGTTGTGTCCTGATTGATCTAGAAAAAAATAAACATTTTATTTCATGTAGATTATAATTTGAATGCACAAATAACACAGCTGAATACAAAGCATTAGTCCAGGGACTAAAAAAGAAATAGAATTAAAAGTAAAAAATCTAAGTGTACAGATATTCTGAAATTGTTGTTAGACAAATTTGAAACAAAATTCATTGCATATCACCACATTTGAAAGCTTACCAAAATGAAGTTTGGGATTTATTAATAAATTTTCATGCATTCAAGTTTTCCTCAATTCCTAGAGAAAAAAATGCAGCAGCTGACTCGTTATCTACATCAGCTGCAAGGTTGGTACCTACAAATAACAGATGTTCGATTGAATTTCTTTTCAGGCCTTCTGTTCCAGACAACATCACCAATCTGAGGGTGTTTGATGATGATAAAAAAATATTGGAATATTTAATGAATAATGATACATTTAAAGGAGCCATAATAGATGATGAAGAACATCAAAAATACCTATAGAACGGAAATTTCATTCCGAAAGGAATCAAAACTTTGGAACATATGTTTGATTTAGATAAAAACTTCAGAAATCCAGCGAATGTCAAGACACATAGCTCGTATTTACAATTCGAGTTGATAAATATAGATATCTGAATTTGGGGAAGTGTTGTTCACCTCGTGAGAGGAGTAAATTCATCGGTTTATTCAGACAATATAAGGATGTATTTGCTTGGACATGCGAGCACCTAAAAACGTATGACACAAAAATTATACAGCATGTGATTCCAATCAAAGTTGGATTCAAACATTATCAGCAGCCTCTGAGAAAGATGCATCCCAAAATAGAACCCCTAATTCAAAGTGAAGTAAAGAAGCTGTTGGATGCTAATATCATATTTAAAGTCAGACATTCAAAATGGGTCTCAAACTTGGTACCAGTGAAAAAAAAGTTTGGAGAGATCAGACTTTGCGTTGATTTTAGAAATCTTAATCATGCATCAGATAAAGATAATTACCCTATCCCACCCATGGAACGAATACTACAAATGATCTCAAGTTCTAAACTGTTTTCCCTGTTAGATGGATTCTCAGGTTATAACCAAGTACTAGTAGTGGAAGAGGACATGCTCAAGACCACTTTAAGAACCAAGTGGGAGAATTTTACGAATAGGAGGATTCCCTTTGAACTCATTAATGTTGGGGAAACTTTCCAAAAGGCTATGGATATAGCTTTCCGCGGCCTGATTGGCCGTAGTGTTCTGGTCTATTTAGATGATGTTACAATATTTTCAAAGAAGAGAGAAGAGCATGCATTTCATTTGAAATAGATTTTTGAACGTTGCAGGAAATATGGAATTTCATTAAATACTAAGAGGTGTGTGTTCGCTGTCACGAAAGGAAAGCTATTGCATCATGTCATTTCCAAGAAAAGGATTCCAATAGACCCAGAAAGAATTAAATCCATAGAACAGATCCCTTTACCCCATAATAAAAATGGTATGCAATCTTTTATGGGGACAATCGATTTCGTGCGAAGGTTTGTTCCATAATTTGCTTAAATCGTCAAACCTTTGCAACAAATGGTCAAGTAGAGTGTGCAGTTCAAATGGAATGATTCAAAGGAGGGTGAATTTGACAAGATTAAAATGTCCATAGCTCATGCACTATCACTTAAAAGTCCTAACTTTGAAAATGATTTTATCTTATACACTTTTTCTTGAGAACGATCCCTTTTTGTACAAAAGGAATTGGGACAAAGAAGAGGAAACTGGGTGACTGCTTTGCAAGAATATGATCTTGAATTCAAACCAGCAACCATAATTAAAGGACAAGGACTCTGTAAGTTGATGGCTGAGGGTCAAAACAATGAATATAATAGTTGGGATAATGAATCTGAATTACACATGGTGGATGTATGTCCTCTATTCATAACTCCAGACTCCTAGTATAGATATTTGATTCATTATCTGCAAGAAGGATATTTGTCAGAACATTGGAATCCCAAGCAAAGAAGAGCATTATGTCTGAAATCAGCCTTATATCAGATCATTGATGGAGTGCTATTTAGAAAGAACTACGATGGAGACTTTCTTAGATGCTTGGAACATGAAGATACAAAGAAGGTTGTAGCAGAATTACATGATGCACCTGCTAGAGGTCACTTTTCAGGAGACACAACAGCACACAAGATTCTCAGAGTTGGACATTACTGGCTGACATTGTTTAAAGATGCTCATGCTCATGTTAGAAAGTGTGATACTTGCCAAAGGAGCGGTGGGAGGAAAGCCAAAGTAGCAGGACCATTGAAACTAGTGATTATCTCAGAACCATTCAAGTAATGGGGGATTGACATTATTGGAGAGATCAATCAAAATTCTTCATTGTAGCATAAGTACATCCTGATGGTGAGCGATTATTTCACCATATGGGTAGAAGCCATTTTGTTACATAAAGTAAATGAAGATGCAGTTATGGACTTTCTGCAAGATCATATTATGACCAGGTTTGGGGTTCCAATTTCCCTGGTTTTTTATAATGCTTCAGATTTTCCATCTATTAAATTGAATAAATTTGCTAATGAGAAAGTAATTAAGCTACACTATTAGGAAAACTACTATCCGCAAGGAAATGGTTTATCAAAATGCACAAATAAAAATCTGATTAGAATTTTAAAGAAAATTGTTATAGAAAATTAAAGGAGCTAGAATCTAGCTTTTCCTAATGCACTCTGGGTTGATAGAGTCACACCCAAGAATTCCTTGGGTGTGTCACCCTACACTCTTTTCTATGGGAAATAAGCTATATTACCTCCTAATATTATGTTTATATCTTCCAGAATATCCCAAGAATCTAGGGGTACTGNCCAGTGGGCTATTTTTCCATGTTTTTCTCCCAAAAAAGATTCGCCATTTTGCATTTTTTGAAGCCTTGTTTCGCCCAATTTTGATGGGGTAAAAAATTTTTGCCCTAAAAATAGCCAAATTATTATATAAATGATATAAAATCCTTGCAAATTAAAATACTTTTTGAAAAATATCGCCAATCATTTTATACTTGGCGTTTTAAGAATTGGTAAAATTCGCCAACACTTATACACTTTTAAATAAGTATAGTTCCTTAAAATAATCCCTGGTACTGATAATGAAATTCTACAAATCCAAATTCACAATCTGCTGAAGTTAGAGGAGTCTAGGTCCAAATCTCGAGAAAGGTTTAAACATCAACAAGAAATGGTGAAGAGATGGTTTGAAAAACCATGTATTCAACCTCAATAGTCAATAGTATAACAACTAAATTCCTTCTAATCAACATAATGACTTCCTACCAAATATCTTAAACATATATCCACTAGTTGACCATCTGCAATTGATGTCTCCATCCCAACCGAAATTGAAAGAACTATTTACATTAATTTCCTTGTTGTCTTTGGGCTCTTCTCCATAAAAAATTGCATAAGTTTTCATGTCACACCTATACCTAAATACTCTCTTAATTGTGATCTAGTCCTCTTTTCCTGGTGTTGACACAACCTACTCAATGCTCTATAATATCCAATCATGTATAGAACATGGAATACATTAGAATACCAATAGCACTAACATAGGGCACACGAAACATGTACTCTATTTATTCTTGTCTCTTAGGATGTTATTCAACAAATAGATGAAATCCTATAGGAATAGGGACATTGACTAGTCTACATAAATTGAATCCTCAACTGCTTATCCATACATATTTATGTATTTGAAGGGAATAAGGATCATTGTATTTTTAGTTTTGAAATTTATGTAAACAATCAAAAGATATAGTGCACACACACATGTGTGCAAAATATGCGACTAAAATATTCACTCGCCAGTTTTGAAAAATAATAATCAATATAATTTTACATGAAAAATTAAAAGAAAAACATGCACACACTAGTGCATCCTGTCTAGATGATGTACACATATTTCATTTTTTTTAATTATTAATTTAACATTCAATTATTTTGCACACACACAAGACAGTTACTAATTGCTCTTCAACTTTTTAAGGAAACAAGTTTCATTGGGAAATCCAACAAAATTCTCTACATTTCATATTTTAACCACATGTCGAAATTCATATGGAAAATATGGATTTAAAGTGCTTCAATTTAAAACATGGGTAAAATTTCCATTTTGCATTGCCATATTTGGCCAAAAAGAGTTACCCATCTTCATGGAATCACCTGAAAGTTTAGTGTACTATACCTTTCTGGTTGTTTTCTTACTCAAACAGACCTCCTAACATTTGGAGTCTTTTGTTTCACGTCTTCGTTAGATTCAATCGACTCACCTAAATCCATACTTTCATTGCTCATTTCAAACTCTTGATTTTCTAGTTTTTTTTAACCTCTTCATCCCTATAAGTTCCTCTGACTTCTCTAAATATCACATATCGACTATAAAATCCTTCCTTGTCATTGGGTTCCATAGCTTATACCTTTTCGCTCCATCCTTGTACTGTATGAATATGCACTTCTCCAACTTGTTGTCAAGTTTCGTTATTTTCTCGTTTGGGATATGCACACAGGCATCATACCCAGACACGCTGAGATGTGTATGAGAATCATTTTTACCATCCCACTCCTCATATGGATTTTTTTCGACCATATATCTCAACAAAGACCTATTTACTAGGTAACACGCTATGTTGAATACCTTTTACCAGAATTCCTACGTGACTCGTACACCATTGAGCATACTCCTCGCTTTCTCCATCAACATTCTGTCCATTCTTTCATCAAATCCATTTTTTTTATACATGTATGGGGTTTCATTTATCGAGCTATACCTTGTTATCTAAAAAATTGGGAAAACAAAATTCCACATAATTCTCCGATGTATTCAATTATCAACACCTCTATCTTTGTACCTGTCCAGTTCTCCACAAGAACTTTGAACTCTTGAAACTTATAAAAAACCTCAAATTTCTTCCTAAAAAAATACAACCATGTAATTCTAGTGGAATCATATATGAAATAAATGCAATATTGAGATCCTCCTATTAAAGGGACCAACATTAGACCAAACACTTCACTATGTATTTACTCTAGTATTTCCTAAGACCTAGTAGCACCAGATGAGAATATTACACAACTCTGTTTACCATAAATACAATGTTCACAAAATTCTACTTCTTCAAAGAAATCGAGGGGGCCTTTAACCATGCCTTTACTATGTACAACATGAATACCTTTCTCACCTATATGTCCCATCAATTGATAACACAACTTGGTTGAGTCGACTAGACAAGCATATGTTCCTTAGGAATCAAGACATACCACATTAGCACTTTCGTCAATGTTTGTTCTTCCCAATAGTTTGTACAAGGTTCCAGTCTGAACACCTCTCATAGGCTCCATTTCTCCTTGTAAAATATTGCATGTAAATTTCTCAAATACAAAGTGCACACTCACATTCCCAATATTACTAAACTAAGATAAGGTTTTGATCTAAACCTGGGATATGTAGCACTTTTGGAAGTGTTTCGATTCTTCTGTATTTTAGTTTCAGACAAACTTTACCTCTCTTGAATATCTTGTTAGTGAGTCATCTCCCTGTAGAACATCACCATTGTCAATCTTCACATACTAAAAAACCCACTATTCATGATGTGTCATGTGATATGATGTGCCAAATTCAATCAACCAAGAGTTATGATTCGACTGTGTACTTGTGGAGTTCAAATACACATCACCTTTCTCTTCTTGTGAAGGAATACCATCATTTTTTTTACCTTATTTAGACCCTTTTCCTTTATAGACTTCCATCGACTTACATTTTGGTCAATAATGCCTTAGTTTACCATGTCACTAACATGTTTTTTTCATTGGACCAGGGGATCTAATCTTAGATATTCCCCTTGACTTCGATCTTCTACTAGAGGCTTTTCCATTTCCTCTTTCTACTGGTCAACCTCTTACCGACAAGTAATTTTGGGTTGCTCCTTCCATGTTCTTTTGTCTCATCTCTTTTGAAAACAGAGATGTGACCACATCATCAACCTTCAATGTGGTGCTATTACTTCCAATAACCACGACCACATTATCCCATGAATCTAGAAAAGAAAACAATAAATGGATGCACTTTTACTCATTCGCCATTATCCTATGCATATAACATTGCTTCGCTAAGATGATCACACGTTGATAACTGAAAGGATTCATTATTAAATTCAAAGAGAGGGTTGTACTAAACAAGAGATAGTTTAAAATGTTTATTCATTTATTGTATTTCATCATGTTGGAATTGTGATTGAATCTAGAGGAGGTTCAATTTTCCTTGCAAATATTGCAAACATCTTAGCACATATTGGCGAGTTACTTTGTTGATTATGATTGTATCATCAATAGTAATGAATATTAAAGTGTTTAGTAAATCTAATATTTCTCCAATTCAAGCCATTTAAAAGAGAGACTGAGACTTCATACGGATTCGTGCAACCCCTTCCTTTAATCGAAAGACTTAATAATTCAAAATTCCAACTCATAAAATGAAGGGTGTCAGTTTTTACAGAGAATTCGCTCAACACAATTCAACTTAGTTTTGATTTAATGATCACAAAAAACTATTGCAAGTACCAATATCCTAGAAAAATTACAAAAATTATTGTTTGCAAGTTACAAGTTGATATTGAATATGAAGTTGAATTGATCTCAAAAAATGAATGTTTTGCAATGCTATTAATCCTTTAATGATTTAGGATTATTTGTTGTACTTCCAGGTCCACTAGCTCAATGTGTTCTTGGTAGGTCTTTGAATCTGGTATTGGGTGGCCATTCTATCATTGGAAACTCTAAATCTTAGGCCTTCATCCTCGTCAACTGGAACTGAAACAATATAATATTTATGTGTTGAATGAATCAATATCTTGAGGGGACTAATTCAACACCACTAAATTGACTACTTGCAAAACAAGATCTCTGATATTTAGGTAAAGATATTAGGAGGATAGCAAAAAAGGTTGAGAAAATACCATATCCAAACCATCAAAATGCTATGGATAACTACCATAACTTCATTCATGTCATGAGAACCATAGGTATCTGATACCATTATTAAGAACCTCTTAGTAAATATAACCATGGAGTGCATTTTCCATTAAGATGATACACATATAAATATAGCAAGATATGAACCTCAGTTTCATCTTCCAAGAGATCTCTTGGACTTCATTGTGACTCTTCATATTCACTTATGGCAAATGAAAATAGTAATAATAAACTTTTACCAACCCTAAAGGATTTGGTTTCCAACCAATTTTAGGCTTTAAACATTTTTCATTATCTATAGCTTTTCATTCCTCGCTAGTTATGAGTGTTCAAGTTCACGATTTACTATTTAGACACCTGAAAATTACATTAGACATGACCCTGAGTCATTCCTCATGTTACATAAAATTTCCCTAGACTTTATTACAATTTCATAATTGCCTTAGTACTCCCATGTTGTCCATTAGATATACACCACAAGGGATTCATATGAATTTTAATTAATTCATTTAATCGTGCCAATTCCATATTATTTTTAATCCACTCATTAATTAAAAGAGATCGCCAGTTGACAAAGGCACCCCTTTGTTACAAAAAATTTCCCTAGACTTTATTACAATTTCATAATTGCCAATTAGAGGAAATCTCGACTTCAAAGGGACCTCTTAAGGAAAATTTAAGAAATTAATAAAATAATGCAATGTAGACAATATGTTAATATATCTTTCTAAATTTCTACTTTTATCTAAGTTACACAATATATCTCACTTTTACCATAAATAGTCTTATTTATCTATTTTGTATTTAAATTAATTTATTAGCATGAGATTTAATAAAAAAATTAACCTCATTTTTTTGATTATCTATTTTTATATTTAAATTAGTTTATTAACACAATATTTAATAAAATTCCTTAATCCAAATTATTTTCTAAAAAGTCCCTATCTGTCTATTTTATATTTAAATTTATGTATTAGCACAAAATTTAATAAAATTTGTTAACCCGAATATAATTTTTAATATTTAATATAATTTTGGGTCGCTTTGTCAACCTTCATGTTTACGGTAGGTAAATTATATCATTAAAAGAATCCACCTATACTCAAATTAAATAATTACAAATCGCCATGTAATATTAAAATGCCTAGTCATACATGCACCCGTTTTAAATTTTAAAGGATTTTGATTGGCTTACACATTATCACAAGGATTTCCTAAGTCCCATTTTAAGTTGAAATCTCCTCTAATAGGTTAGTATTTTGATGTTGTCCATTATATACACCCCAAAGGATTTGTAAGAATTTTAATTAATTTCTCTAATCATGAGAATTCCTTAGCATTTTTAATCAATTTCAACCCTCTTCTAAACTAATCTTTAACTAGATAGGATAATGCCACATTTATGCTAAGGTGCATCCCCATTTTTCCTTGTGGAATTTTCAAAACTTATAATTTGTGTTTTGTAGGATCTATTAATTTCCTACTCCTTTAATCTAAGATCTCCATGTCTTCCAAATTCCTTATAACTATCTACATCCTCATACAAATCTTTTAACTTTGTTCAATTAATTGACAACATTTTCTTTCGATAGGCATTGTCCTTATTTAGAATTTATAATGGCTCCTATCAGGATTACTATATAGTTGCACTTCTATGATTCAACAATAATTTTCCAAAGGGTTTCTTATTTAAGGGATGCATCTAAAGAACTTAGTTATCATCCCTACTTCATCATGATTATGACAATCTTAGAATCTTACATCAAATTTTAGGTTAGGCCACTACTCCATGTCGATTCTGTATATTACTTTATTAAAAGTGCATTCTTATCATTCGTTTGTGGAACTTCCGAAAAACATCATATTCTTGTGAAGTGTCTAAATATATCATCCTTGTAAATTGTTCATAAGTTATTTTCTAATAATGACAAACTTACTATTTGTCCTTTCTCCATGATGGTCTCTTCTTAATTCCCTCTAGTTTAGGCTCTTATGTCCATAATGTATAGCTTAAGGAAACACTTAATATATATATGGATTCCTACCTTACACACATATTTCGATGTCAACAAACTTCATTCAATACATAAATTCTTCCAAAATCATTCTATAATGAGTGCATCAAAGTGTTCCATCCTCCCACCTAAATCGAGTATACATTTCTTATTCTCCTATATTGGTACCTCTCTTAGTTGCAAATTTTTATAATTTTGCATCCCTAATGTATGAATATTTCTATATATGTCGTTGCCAAGGGTTTCTTTGTAACCTCGTTCTTGGTCTAGTATATACAAATGGATACTAGATTCATGTATATCTCCCATGGTTAAGGAGACATGTGTATTATAAGTGCTTATATCATACTCTTCCCTTCATATGTTCATAATCATTAATTTTGTTTTATGAGTTTTAATATTTCATAGTCTAGACATTGATCCTTGTAATATATCTTATAGGATTGACCTTTGCATATTAGTAATCAACCAGGCATGTGCATGTGCATATTTCCTACCATCAGTATGAAAACAAAGAAGAGGGGAGAAGAAGATGACAATATGCATCCTACAAAGTTCTATGTACATAAGTTACAAAGATTCATTCCTCATGTGTCACTATTTCTAATGCACTCCACCTAGGATTTTCGCACTTTTCATGTGTTGAATCAACCCTAAAGTGGGATCACGTGTATTTCATACAAAGTAGTTGTGAGGATGTCCTTGATGCCTTGGCAGCTCATTGAATCACACACGAACAATAGTTGGTTTGAATATTGGAAATATTTGTTAATATCTTAGAACCCCAAACCAAACTCTAGGTTCCTTATAATTACCACTAATCAAATCCCAAAACATAACATATCCCTAGAATGGCTCAACAAATACTCTAAGAAACTAGGGATGTCTGATTCTCCACTCTAGATGGTATGATGGAATATAGTTAACGATATCGTTTCCCTTGAAACTGATAGTGCACGCATATAATATAATACAATACAACTTAACATAGAGATGTATAAATACAAAAATGCAATATTTTGCTACATAAATTAACTCATAGTTAACATAGAAATCTAGATATAATCATTAGTGCATATCTCTCACACTAGTTAGCATAGAAAGTAAACATTAGTGCATATGATAACCTATAGGTCACTATTTGTTTTAAATTGATGAGTGTATTGTATCTTTTTTGTTTCTTTCTCTAAAAGGTGACATCCTCGAAAAATCCCAAATAATTGTTCATTATTACATAAGCTACTCATTTTCCATAGAGTTGCCATGAATCCATTTTACATATACGAGTTTCCAATTCTCTTTCCTAGTTGCATAATGCATGTTAAAGCTAAGAGAGCAAAATCCACTATGTTCTTGATTACAAGTAGTCATTTTCCATTTTGACCATTAAGTTAATTACATTTATAACACACAAGTTGTGAATGCCACATATTCCACTTGGAGTAATATTTTTTTATGTGTCTAAAATTTCTTCAATATCTATTAGCCAAGAAAAAAAATTATGCACACAATTTCACCATTAATTATATCTTCCCATCACTAAAGAGATTAATAAAAAATAAGATATTAGTACAATTTATTAATGATGTCAAAGTTACAAACTAGTTCTCAAACCAATCATAAATTTAGAACATAACAAATGAAAACAGAAGAAGATATGAAGTAATAATGTCTAGACACAACTTGAATGGGTCTAGAAGTTAAGAACATGTGTTTCCTCCTAGGAGATAATAAGTTCAATGTGTTTAATGTGTTTCCTCGTAAAAAGCGATTGTTGTAATTTGAGTACCAAACATATCTTCTATGATCTAGATAGTTGGTAGTCAACAAAATTAATGCAACTAAAATTTTCTTTTAATTTTCGTGGCTCTCACATTCAATTTTTTTTTACTTTATGACTGTATTTTTCTACACTACTTGTAGGCTGTTTACATTCCTTAGTTGAGATTTCACAATGTGGCATTCTGATGTTATTGGGATTATGTCCATATTTTATGTTTTTGAGAGCTAGTATGTTCCTTAGTTGAGATTCACCAACATGAAATTCTTATGTTATTTTGGGATTATGTTCATATTTTATGTTTCCGAATGGTTGTATGGTTCACTTTTAAATCTCTTGTGAATTCTGTGATAGAAGAAGGCTATGTGGTAAGTTGAAAGTATTAAATGCAATTAAATTTAAAAGTATTAAATGGAATTAAGTTAAGTGCAAATAACAATAAATGATGCAAAATATGCTTGACATCTCTTAATATAAAACATAGTAGGATATTGGACTTTCTTGTACGGAAATTCAAAGGGAATTCGAAAATCGTCAAATATTCACTATAATAATAGGGTAAATTTGTCTACATTTTTTGGCACATATTTAAAGATAAGAATTATTTGAATTTTATTGTTTTATTTTTTATTTTTTCTCCATTATGTAAGTGCGTAGTTGGTTTATTGTTAGCTTTACGTTTTAAAAGTTTAAATCTTTAAAAATTATAATATAAGTTTTGTTATATGGTTTAGTTCTAAATATTATAATAAATGTTTTGTTAAATAGTTTAGTTCTAAATATCAAATATTTGATTAGTTTTTATATTAAGTTTATTTTATAATATAAATATAAAATTTAGTAACTTGTTATAATGTTATAATATTACATATTAGATTTTAGTTATTATAATATTTTTTTGAATATATTATTATAAATTGGTTTTATTGTTTTATAATTTGATTTTGACATTTTAATTATTTTATATTTTTATAAATACATTATTAGATTTAAATCTTTTAAGATTTATATTTCAATTTATTTTTAATGAAAAATAAATGTTACATGTAAGCAACGTAAGAATTTGGAAAAAATCTCCCATTTCTCGGAGACTATATAGACATTTTAATATTTTTGTTGTTTATTTTTGTGATGGGAAGTATAAAACGTAGACTATGTTTGACAAGCAAAATGACCCATGACAAGACATTTTTCCGGTCAAATTTCAATACTGCATGTAAATATTAAATGGTTTATATATAATTTAAAATTTTCTAATACTTGAAAGATAAATTTTCTAAATCTATAAGCAACATACTTCCGTATTTTTTCCGTACTATATTTTTTTCTTTAAGTATTTTTTCCATATCGAATCGTATTCGTACTCGAATTATGCTACTATGATATAAAACCTATTTCGGTTGTCTAGTCAACTGACTTGACCTATACAAATATTACACATTTTTATTTGTCACGAGTACAAAATGAGAAATAAGTGACTAGGTGACCAAAAAGCTTGGTCACCACAGTTTTTTTAAAGGGATAAATGACAAAAATTGAGAAATTTTAAGTGAGCTAACTAAAACTTACCAAGATAAATTACCAATTTGGTTACGGGATAAGAACTAAACTAAAAATGATCAAGATAAATAACCAATATGGTCTCGGGATAAGAACTAAACTAAAAATGATGACATAACAATTGGTCATTTATTTGACCATTTTTAGTTGCGTCTCTCCGACAATAGAAATTACAATTTTAACAATGAATTTGTATTGTTTACTAAATTTTAACACTGCAGATGGATTCTAAGAGTCTTTGAATCCATCTGCAGTGTTAAAGGGGGTCTCCGAATCCATTTATAATGTTAAAATTTAGTAAATTGTAACATTGTAGACAGATTCAGAGACACAAGCTAGTGTCGAAACATGATGGCATAAGCGAACCTACTGAACTTTTTTGCAAGATCATTTCATCTATATTGTCACATCGAGTTCGATGTGTGTATCATGTCCATATCTTATTTCACCATTTTTTCTTTCGTGTTATTCCTTCGATAGATCTACCAAGTTGCATCATGTCCATCATCATAATGTAATGCCCCAGTTTTGACCCCATTGCATTAAATGTACATGATGTATATACTGTAGTGATCACGGTGTGGAGCTAAAGGCCAAAGCCCCACCATTGATCGGTTATGCTATGTTTTGGATTTAAATTGGTCACCGACGGTATATCGGGGCATGCGGCATATGTTAAGTTTTAGCATCATGTAAATATGCAGCTATAATTAATTAAATGAACCGACTAGCTACTATCGCGGCAACTAAAATGAGAAAGGGGCATGGTTTTCACAAGGATAAGGGTGGGGAAATTGTCAAACCTTGGCCAATGGGGGAAAATACCCATGTGTCTTCTTTCCTTGCCTTACCCAACCACTTTCATTGAAGAATGGCTGCTGGTGGTTAAGGCAGTTAATTGTTTTGGGAGTGGGGTGGCAAGACTGTCAGTCCTCACCCACATGCACTCTCCACCACGGTTAACTTCACAATGGAAGAAACCACCGTCCTCACGTGGGCAGGCATACCATTCTCTCCACTACGCGTTACCTCCACAGTCTGTTCCTTCCTCACGGTCTGCTCACATCCACGCACAGGCTTACCTGGTTTTCACTCATGAAGACATTCATTCTCTCCACTACGCGTTACCTCCATAGTCTGTTCCTTCCTCACGGTCTGCTCACATCCGACGCACAGGCTTACCTAGTTTTCACTCACGAAGACATTCATTCTCTCCACGACAGTGCTGGAATGCGGGTGCACTCCAATTCGTGTCCTCTCCATTGTCTGTTCCTCCACGCGCAGAGGCAGAGTCGTTCATCCTCACGCAGGAGTGGAATTTCTTGTTCTCTCTCACGCGCAGGACTTTTTCTGGCTTTTACCCATGCAGTTTTCCTCTACTGATTGGCGGATGGTGTGGCTGTGTGTTTTCCCCACGGGCTGAGTTGTGGGTTCTGCGTTGTTGCTCATGCTCACGCACAGGCTGGGAGGCTGTAATTTCTTCCCCAGCGTGGTCTGTGTAAGTTTTCCAATGGATTCATTGTTGGGACGTGCTGTTGTTTCCCCACGCTGTTGGTAATGTATGCTCTGATACGTTTTTGAGACTGTTGTTTTCCCCATGTCGTGAGGTGTGGTTGCTATTGTGCTTGGAACTACTGATTTCCCCATGCTGTGATTGTGCCGCTGTTACGTTTGGAACTGTTGGAATTCACCTGGGAATCGTTTCTCCTTGGTAAGCTGTAATGGCTGATTAATTGCCTGCTTGCAATGGTTGGTCTTCGGACTGTGTTGGGAGTGGGGATGGGGGCTTAGTTTTGCTTGATAAACCTAGTGGCTGGAAACCACACAGATAGAGCTAGAGGGCTGGCTTTCTTCTCCACAACCCCTGAATAGCACTAGAAGGGAATGCAGAGCTTGAGTGACTGTATAGCAGAGAAGGGACTGATTCCTTGTGTTGGGTGTGTGTGGGTGTTTTAGAAGCGAGGCTAGCTCTGGTGTAGGTGTTCCTAGCTCTGCAATGAGCTCACCAACTTAGCATTTAGCCTTTCCCAACTCCTTGATGGCCTGATAAACCCAACTGTGTTGGCTTGGCTGTGTTTTGTATACCCATGGCTATGTGTAAGCCTGCTAGTTCCCTTATTCCTTGGAGAATCATGCCCAGCTCGGGGGTGGCAGCGCTGCTGAGAGATTAAGGAGCACGCTGGCCTATGGTTGGGTGGAACGTTGCAACGACATAGCTGGTTGCGGATCAAGTTATTCATAAGATAAGTGCTCTTGTCCATTTCTACTTCCACAACTATACTTACTGTTAATGACTATAATGGACATGTTGAATGAATGCTTGTATGAATGTATGATGTTTCTGCTGTGTCTGATAGATAATTGCATCTGTGCATGATAAATGTTCATGTGTGCATGTTTCTACTTCAATACGTTCGCTTCAGCATTTTGTTTTAGCATTTTTATGCATGTACATGTCCATGGGGCTCTTAGCCCGTCTGTTTTGAAGCTTGTAGTTGCGTCCTCTTCGCCGGTCGGAGGCATGGAGACGTGACACATAATGTGGTTATAAAGTCAAGTCTTGGATATTCTTTGTCATTCTCTATAGACATTGTAATGTTGCAAAGTTTTTTGTCATTTAAAAAATTCAAGTCTTGGATATTATAAAAGGGATGAAACTAACCAACATAGATCGATCTTAATCCTAGATCTATCAACCACCAAAAAAAAATCCAATTTCTTAAAATGTAATTTAAAAAAAATAATTACAATAAATTATATAAAATCAGTAACTCCATCCTTAAATTAAAATAACAATATTAACCATACAAATTACAATTTTAACAAATTTTCATATAATCTACGAAACACAATACTATGTAAATACCCCCATTTAAAACACCATGAACTTTTGCACAATGAAGCCAATCATCCAAGTCGGCCATGACCAATCACCATTGATTTTTTAAAAGTCCAAATGAATGATTATTTATTAATAGAGCGAATAAAGATGCATTCACCATTGTAAAACTCAGAGGCACTACTGATCTTCGTGATCGTGAGCAAGTCAATTTCCAGTAAGCAGATCACAACGAAGCAATCTTCATATTTGGAAAAATTGGTTTGCAATCCGAGTTGAATGAACCCAAGAAAACGATTCAGAATTTGCTAAGTATTATGGAACAAGATGGGCTGTTATGGAATGAGGAAAAGAGAAATTTGAAGAACACTGTTGCAGAGCTGCAAAAATACCTTGAGTTGATGGCTAGTAAAAATGTATCAATAAACAAAAAGATTATAGATTTAATCATTGAAGTGGATCTCTTAAAAAAACGGGAGACTGAGTATAATGCTACACTGGTCTGTATGGAAGATTAAATGAGGTTTTAAACGACGAGTATTCAAGGAATGAAGAGAAGGTACAATCTTTGCTTACCAAAATTACAACAATGGAAATTGAAATGAAGATGCTTCAGGAACAGTTGAATGAAGAAGTTGAACAACATTTATATTTAATTACGCAGTACAAGGTAACACAACATTCTCTTCAACAACGAAATGAAATCTTACAAAAGGAGGTCGACAGAACTGGGCGTTTGCTAAAAGCACAAAATCAGATAGTTGAAGGATTAGTTGAAGATTTGGAGACTGCTCTGCATTCTGATGTTGAATCCAGAGAACGTCAACCTTTGCAGATGAGGTCACTGGTCCAAGAAAATGGGACAAATCAAGATCGGATGGTTCGTTAGAAAATGGAAACCCAAAATCAATAGGTTCACCGGAGACAGAAAAGACAAATCCAGATCAAGTGCAAGAAAGTGAAAATGGAAAACCAAATGGAGTTCTTGAAAACAAAAAACCAAAATTTAATGATGTTCTTGACCATGGAACAACAAACGGTTTGCTTGAAAATGCAACACCAAGAAAGTCACTGGTGCTAGAAAATGGGAAACCAAGTTCAATTAGCTCGTTAGAAAATGGAAACTCGAAATCAATTGGTTCGCTGGAGAAAGGAAAGCCAAATCCAAACCATGTGCATGAAAGTGAAAATGGAAAACCTAATGGCGTTTCTGTAATGACAAAAGCAAATGGTGTCACTGTAATAACAAAACCAAAATCTATTGGTGTTATCGAGAGGCTAACGGCAAACGGATTGCTCGAAAAGGCAACACCATGAAAGTCGGTGCATGAAAAACGAACATATGAAATGTGTGAAAACCGAACACCATCAAAGCTTGTGCCTGAAATACAAACACCAAACAAGGTGCCTGGAAAGCGAATACAGAAGCATATTTTTGTAAAGAAATCACAAAGTAAAAAACCATGGCGAGTGAAATGGATTCATAGGCATATACCGTGTTTTATTGTTTTGTTTTTTTCATTGGTGTGTAGGCTTTTGTTTTAAATAAAAAACCATGGTGCTAGTAAAATGGATTCACAGGCATATACCGTTTGTCATTGTGCTTCAAGATTAATTTTTTTGCGTCGAGAGGCGCTCTACAGCCCAGTATGGGGTAGATCTTGCAACGTTGTAACGTTACGTAACCTTACATAAGGTTATGTCGGCTATAAAAAAAATAGAACATAATGAAAACACAATATGGGGGAGATGTTGTAATGTTTTTACTTAACAAAATAATAAAAAATGTTGGCCTTGCACATGGTTTTAAAACCATAAACCATGTGCATAGTTTTAAAACTATGTGCACATGGTTTGCACATGGTTTTTATGCACATGGTTTTAAAACCATGCACATACTTAATAAATGTCGGACAGAAAAAAACCTAATATGGGGGAGATGTTGTAATCTTCCTAACTAACAAAACAATAAAAATGTAAAAATTTAATTATCCGTAAAAAAATATGGGTGAGGAAAAAAGCACAATATGGGGGAGATGTTGTAACATTTTCACTTAACAAAATAATAAAAAAAGTTGGCCAACCATGTGCATGGTTTTAAAACCATGTATGAGGAAATATTGTAATGTTAGTTCATAACAAAATAAAAAAATAATAAAAAATA
>LPNX010702741.1:140051-164811 GCA_001517045.1 Pseudotsuga menziesii | reverse complement strand
TATATATATATATATATATATATATATATATATATATATATATATCATCTTCCTTCCTACCTACTCCAAATTGTAAAAATATTAACAACTATCCATGTAATTACGTTAAAACAATGATATTGTTATATAATCGTTCTTTGGTGTATTATTAAAAGATTTTTAACAAGTGTACAAGTGGGATTTATTTTATGGTCGTATCTTGTTATGGTTAAATGTATTTTGATTAGAATTTAAATGGGCTTAGCTATATAGTTAATTGGAACCCTTAGAGAAGCCTTAAATTCTTATGTTTATGGAAGTTTTTGTGTATTTAATTGATGCTTTAAATTTATTTTTAAGCCTGAGCAGCTTGACCTTGACTGGTGGCCTATCCACATATACCGTCCACAAGTTGAGTAGTTGTGTTAGTATACTTTTTTCAAGATAAAAAACAACATATTCTACAAAACCGAGTTCTATTTTGATTAAAGTACTTCAGCAAATTTAGTTTGTAGTTTGCATTGTTCTCCTAAATTTGAAATTGATAATGTGATGTTAATGACTGTAGCTTGAACTAAATTCTAAAAGACGTGTGAACTCAGTAAAATCTAAAAAGGAAAACTACTAAGAAAAAGATAGAGATATGTAAATAGCTATAAAGAACTAAGTCAAGTTTGGAAACAAAAGGCATACAACTCATGAAGGTGTATTGATCATGAACAAGGAAGACATAGAAATAATAGAGGAGAAATATATTTATTCTCCACAAGTAATAATCATTAGATTAGAAAATCAAGACTATTATTTTGATTGATTTTATGATAATAGTTATAAATTTGACAATTTGATTAACTTATGGTCTATCAATGTTCAAAATTGTGCTAGTATCTAATCAAGTTATGGATTAAATATTGAAATAAATTAAAAATATAAGAAACCACTCAACATCTGAAAAACAAAATATCACCCTACTCAAGGTTTTGTGTTTTGTCTATACTTTAATATATTATTTTATATATTCTTCACATTATCTTTGGGCTTTTAACCTTTTATGCAAATTAATGTTTTTAACCGCTTCTAAAATTATTTATATGCTTCCCATGTTAATAAAAATGTCTCCATTTCAACTTTGAGAAAATGGTGTATAACTCTTAATCGTATATGGAATATTTTTTTGGTTTAATTGAACTTCTAACCAAAGAAATAAAGATGTAAAATGACTCTACTAAGTGCACCATTAACAACATGATCGCCTTGATGTACTTTATTACAATGAAGTAAAGCCAATACTAGTTATTTTTCGTCACCTTATTAGTCTGTGCCTTTAGACTAGGAAGGATAACCTTATTAGTCTGTTCCTTTAGACTAGGAAGGTCTATATGAATGGCCTTGTTGCCATTCATTTCTTTTGCAATGTGATAGAGGGACTCTGTATAAAATTATCCCAAGTTTTATAGAAATGTCTTCAATTTTTTATTAGCTCCCTTTATGTGCACGAATTTGATTTCACCTGTCATTTTATTAACTAATTGATTATTTGGTGCTCTTATTTCGCTTCATTTTGAGGCGAAGGTCAAGTTTAGTTATTTGATTATGCATTGCATTGAGTTTAAAATTTTCAAGTAATGCTAGAAATCATTTTGCATTAAAGCCTTATCATTTTATGTTTGTTTCTTCATATGGTAATCACCTACTAACCACTTTCACCTCATGCTATGAACTGCCTCACTCCCTCATGCTATGAACTTCCTCACTGTCTGTATCATCACCTGACGCTACTCCCTTTCGTCCTTCGTATACTATAGTTTCTTTAGATAAGATTTTGTTGTTTGGCTGGGTCTCAGCTTCAGTTTCTTCTTCAGCGCTTTGTGTAGAGTGAGTTCAAGGACTTGTGTCTCTAGATTTTTATCTATGTTTTGTTGGATGTCTATCTTAAACTAGTTCCTATTGGAACAAATAATTACTCACAGAAGCCGTACCAGAACTTAGCCAAATCTGTGAGTGTTTGTATCAGTTTTATCTCTGACAGTTATCCTGACAAGGGTGAAGAGTTCACAAGTCTGCAATGTAAATTAGTCGAATTAATTTTCTAAACTTAAGTTTTAGGTAGATAGTTATTATAGCCATTAATATTAAGACTATAGATGCATAGAGAAGCAATAACTAGTTTTCCTAGAAATAGAAGAAGAGTATTGTAAATCAGACAGAGAGAAAGAGAGAACTTAGAGAGAGAATTCTGAGCAGAGATTGAAGAAATAATAGAGTTAAAGCTCAAGCTTCTGTGTGTTTGATTTTTTCAAAGGGCCGAAGCTCTAAAAAAAAATCCGTCGAAGAGCCAACAAGTTTGTATTACCTTTTAGTTATTTCTCGACAAGTTATATAAATCAAATAGTTTATGGTTGAGATGCATGTTTACTTAGCACACATTTTGTACAGAATTACTTGTGTAAGTGTTGTTTACATTTACGGTTTGAGTGAAAGTTAAAAAAAATCATAAACATTCCACCAAGTAAACGTTCAAGGTTTTACGACAGAGTGGTCAACACGAGTCTTCCTAAATGTTTGGTTATATTTTTTCATAATCTTGTTGAATTTTTATTGTGTCGGTTTCTACATCATATTACTCGTGGGTGAAAAACATTTGTAATTTCTTAAGTCTTTTAGACTAATAAATATTCTTTGTAAATTTTGACTAAAATCAAATCGGTCGACCAAGTGAATCGATGTAAAACTGTCGACTTAAACTTATCGGAGTAAACCTGCCGAAGTTGTAAAACTGACAAGTGGTCGAAGTAAACCTATCGAAATGAAGTGAGTTGGTAAAACCGACAAGTAAGAACTTGTCGAGGTAAAAAGAGTCGGGTCAAAAAGTCCAACCAAATTTAGTCTTTAAAACTTGTCAAAATATTTTGGAAGACTTGTCTAGTCGAAGTTAGACAAGTTTTACCCGACAGGTAAAAAGAAAAAGGAAGTTGAGATGAATGTTTTATAACTGAGCGATAACTCAAGTTTATCCATCTTGGTTTTTTCTAACTGGTATCAAAGCGTGTTTAGAAAAGAAAGCTTGTCTTAAAAAGGGAAAAAATAATTTTCCGAGGTAAAATTAAAAATGGCTTCCACTTCTGGTCCAAATATGTCGAGTTTGCATACCACAATTTTTACAAGAAAGAATTATGAATATTGGTCTCTAACAATGAAGACTTTGTTCAAAGGTCAAGATGTCTGGGAGATAGTCTAGCATGGTTATGCAGAACCAGCATATCAAGCAACATCTAATAATATCATGCAAGCTAAGAAAGATGCCTTGAGGGGACAAAGGAAGAAAGATGGAAAGGCTATGTTCTACATACACCAAGCCATGTATGAAAGTAGACTCCCAAGAGTAGCAACAACAATTTATAAGGAGGCATGGGACACATTGGAGACCGCATATAAAGGGATGGACAAGGTAAAGAATTCAAAGTTGTAGATTCTGAGAAGAGATTTTGAATCTCTATCCATGAAAGAAATAGAGTTAGTAGACTCATTCTACACTAGAGTTGTTGGTTTGATAACTTTTAACTTAAATCGCATGGATAAACCATAACAAACCAAAGGATGGTTGAAAAAGTTCTTAGAAGTCTTCCCCGAAGATTTGAATCCTTGGTTGCGACCTTGGAAGAACACACATAAATGTCAGTTCTTACCATTGTTGAGTTGCAAGATTCACTCATCAATCACGAACACATAATTAGCAAAACACATTCATCATTGGAAGGTGCATTTGCAACATAGTCATCCATAAGTTGTGGTAGAGGTAGGGGGAGAAACAACTCCAGAGCCAGAGGAAGAAGGTCTTCCGGAGGAGGACGTGACATAATTCCTACAAATGTCACTGGTAAAGGAGAGAATCAAAACCCAAGTCAGCCAACTGGTCAGAGGTTTGATAAATAAAAAATTCAATGTCATTATTGTAATAAATTTGGTCATTATGCATATGTATGCATGAAGAAACAATATGAACAAGGAAGTTAAATCCCAAATCTATCGACCAACACCAGCACTCCATCAAGTGCAATGTTAATGGCATATGCATCTCCAATTGAATGCAATGTTATTCAATAAAACCTGACATATGGTACTTAGGTTGAAGCTGCAACAATCATATGATTGGTAATTTAGATTCAGGCTACAACAATCATTTCATATTTATACATCTAAATTTTGGTGGGTTGAAGCTACTACACACAAAGAATATGGAGAAAGTTTTTCCATTGATCGATAGATCAGAAAGAGTTTATGAAGGCTCCATTTTTTGCAAGTATCATAGGGATACTTTTCCAGTCGAAAAGTCATATAGAGCATGCACACCACTTGAAATTGTGCATTCTGATATTTGTGGTCCAATGCAGACATCATCTATTGGTGGCTGCAATTATTTTCTAACTTTTATTGATGACTACTCAAGAAAAACATGGGTATATTTTTTGAAACATAAATATGATGCTTTTAGTTATTTTCAGCATTTCAAGGAACTCGTGGAGAACCAGAGTGGACACCACATATTCAAAATCTTAAGGACTGACAGAGGAGGTGAGTATGTTTTGAATGAATTTCTAAATTTTTGCAAGACCCATGGCATACAAAAGAAATTCACTGCACGGTATAAACCTCACTATAACAATGTTGCTGAAATAACGAACATAACCATTATGGAGATGGTGCACAACATGATGTAAGCAAAGCATTTTCCAAATGAATCTTGGGCTGAAGTGTAGTTGCAACTATTGTATATATCATGAACCGATGTCGGACAAAGAGTTTGAAGAAAAAAGTTTCTCAAGAAGCATGGACATGTATGAATCCCAGTGTTACTCATTTGAAAGTTTTTGGTTGTGTTGCATATCCTCATCTTATAGATGCGTTGAGAAAGACGCTAGACAACAAGGGACAAAAATGTATTTTTGTTGGCTACTCTGAAGACACAAAAGCATACAAGTTGTATGATCCTATCACAAGAAAAGTGATCATCATTTCAGATGTTCAATTTGTTGAGAATGAATCATAGGATGGAACTGTCAACATAAATGTCAAGATTGTGTCAAATGTCGACAATGCTGATATAGTGGAGGAAGTGGTTCTAACACCACATGTAAGTCAATTGGTTGCACAACTGTCGACTCCCATGATAGGGAAGGTGCCTTAAGTAGGGTTGTTGTAATCCTTTGGTTTGGTTTCTGAAGTCTCTCACCATGGCTCCATGACTAAACCTGTTAACGACGGATTTTACATTTTTTTACAAATTCATGAGAAACTCAAATTGGAGCTAGGAAAAGAATACCTTTGGTAGTCGGCTTTGTTTCACCAATAAGGAAAAATCCAAATAGAAGCAACCATCCTCCAAGCCACCTCCTCCTCGGAGGCTCCTGAATTTTGACACTGACGAAGACGGTGGATCCAAACAAGCTTTCCAGAAAATGAAGAATAAAACAGGGTTGGGTGTCGGCTTTGTTTTTCTACAAAATATTTTCCTATCGAAGGACCCAACTGTGACAACCACAAAGCCTACAATTACCTCCAATGTCCATCCCCACACATGCAACTACACCAAAGAAAAGATTTTGGAGTTACAAAAAGATACAAAAATCCTTGGGGTTTTGAAACCTCAACCTCAGGTTGTGTTGATGCCCGAAAAACTCTAGGTAATGACAATAGGAATTCTCCTAGCTAATCGATCCTAATTAGATCATCCATCATTTTATATGGGGAATCCGTTCGGTTAATTTAAATGTGTTCTTAAGTTTTATCGGTTACAACCCGATTCACCGTTTATGTAATTTTCTTTAAATAAATCATGAAATGAAAATGCTTAAAATAGATGCATGTAATCAATGAGAATAAGCCTCACACGGGATGAGCATGTTCTTACCTCTCCTCTTACCACTCATGTCCAATCAATTACTTCTTTAAATCTGAATCTAAACAAGTTTATTCTATTCTAAGGAGCACATTTAAACGTTAGAGTAATGTGCTGTAATTATTCATACTAATGCCACATGTAACTGTATGTTTGAATTCAATATGCATATCTACAGCAGAAATAACGTCAAAAAAAGATGCCATAATAAAACATTCATTATTCATTCATAATCAAAGAAATAAATCAAAGAAGTAATAACGATAATTGAAAAAATTGAAAGCAAGGGCACACTAATTTCTTGAACATAAACATTTTTGGGTTTCTGGAAAAAGAAAATTTGGGAAGCAATGTTGCACACCTTCAAACAAAACTTGATCCATTTGGTAGTGAAAGTGGATTACAGAATCAGAAAAGTAGAGAGCTAAGCTCTGAAGTAGGGTCATCGAAAGCCAAATTGAATGGGCATTATTCGAAATTGGTTTTTTTGGAAGATGAGATGAAGCAAAATGTGAGATTTCTACAGAAATGTAGAACAAAAAAATTGGTTTGCAATCTGAGTTGAATGAATCCAAGAAAACGATTCAGAATTTGCTAAGAAGTATTGAACAACATGGGCATTTATGGAAGGAGTAAAAGAGAAATTTGAAGAACACTGTTGCAGAGGTGCAAAAATACCTTGAGTTGATGACTAGTAAAAATGTAGTAATAATAATGTACAGCATGAGTGGGCCTAATGGTTAAGAGCATGTGTTTCCTCTTAGGAGGTCACGGGTTCAAATCCAGAGGGGGGTAGTGTATGTACACCTCTGTAGACTTTAGCAGTTAAATCGCTGCGCAAAGGGGGGGTCCCTTGTCCCACAAACAAGGGGGTCTCATACACCAATTTGGTGTCTCCCTTGGCGGTGACCTTAAAAATAGATTATTATTATTATTATTATTATTATTATTATTATTAAACAAAAATATTATAGAGTTAATCATTAAAGTGGATATCTTGAAAAGCCTGAGTATAATGCTACACTGGTTTGTATGGAAGACGAAATGCAGGTTTTAAACGACTAGTCTTCAAGCAATGAAGAGAGGGTACATATATATTTTTCTTACCAAAATTGAAACAATAGAAATTGAAATGAAGAGGCTTGAGGAACATTTAAATGAAGAAGTTGAAGAGCGTTTATATTTAACTAGGCAGTACAAGGTACCACAACATTATCTTCAACAACGAAATGAAATCTTACAAGAGGAGGTGGACAGAACCCGGCGTTTGCTAAAAGCACAAAATCAGAGAATTGAAGAATTAGTTGAAGATTGGGAGACTGCTCTGCAATCTGATGTTGAATCCAGAGAACCTCAACCTTTGCAGGTGAGGTCTCTGGTCCAAGAAAATTAGAAATCAAGATCGGATGGATCGTTAGAAAATGGAAACCCAAAATCAATAGGTTGGCGGGAGACAGAAAAGCCGAAGCCAGATCAGGTGCAAGAAAGTGAAAATGGAAAACCAAATGGTGTTCTTGAAAAGAAAAAACCAAAATCTAATGGTGTTGTTTACCACTGAACAACAAACGGTTTGCTTGAAAAGGCAACACCAAGAAAGAAAGTCAGTGGTGCTAGAAAATGGGAAACCAAGATCAATTAGCTAGTTAGAAAATCGAAAGCCGAAATCAATTGGTTCGCTGGAGAAAGGAAAGCCAAATCCAAACCATGTGCATGAAAGTGAAAATGGGAAACCTAATGGTGTTACTGTAATGACAAAAACAAATGGTGTTACTGAAATAACAAAACCAAAATCTAGTGGTGTTATCCAGAGGCTAACGGCAAACGGATTTCTCGAAAAGGCAACACCACGACAATCGTTCCATGAAAAACGAACATATGAAGCGTGGAAAGCGAACACCGAAGCAGAATTTTGTAAAGAAATCACCAAATAAAAAACCATGGCGGTGGTGAACATGGCTTCATATGCAATAGGCATATACCATTTTTTCATTTTATTATGGTGTCAAGTTTTGTTTTTTTATTATTGGTTTGTTTTAAAAATTGTCAAGATTTATTTTAAACCTATGGCGGTGGTGAAGATGGCTTCATATGCAATAGGCATATACCGTTTTTACATTTTATTATGGTGTCGAGTTTTGTTTTTTAATTATTGGTTTGTTTTAAAAATTGTAAAGATTTATTTTAAACCTAGATTTTTTAATCATTTTCATTGGTGTAATTTTTTGTGAGGTGTGTATTTTTTTTTATAGGTGATAGTTTTTAATATATCTCAGTTTAAGATTAAATCAAGTTTATCTTTATGGATACCCTTGGTGAAATGATGAGTCTATAAAGTATAAAGTGTGTAGGTAATACATATTGTGAAGTTTCTATTTGCTTTATGGAGTAGAGTCATTGTGCTTTACGACTATTTATATTTTTTTATTAAAACATCAGCTACAAATTAAGTGTCATGAAATACTTGTTATATATGTCTCAACTAGATATTAACTAATATATATAAATTATGGCCATAAAATATTAAAATTTTATCATTTTTCTTCCTACTCACTTTAACCTTTAAATTGTAAAATATCAACTTATTTATATGTTAAAGGAATGATATTGTTATATAATCATCCTTTGCTGTATTATTAAAAAATTTAATTATTACTTTTATGTTAATAGCTCATATTTTAGGCTTCAATGAGGGCATTAAAAGGATGAGTGAAATAAGTGTATAGTGTGACAAATTTTATAGTTGTATCTTATTATGGTTAAATACAGCTTGATTAAGATTTAAATGGACATAGTTAAATTGTTAAGTGAAACCTTTTGTCAAGCTTTAAATTCTTATGCTTACGGAACCTTTTGTTTATTCAATTGATGCTTTAAATTTATTCTTAATCTTGGGCACCTTCAAAAATGATTGATGGTCTATCTACCTTCAACCACAAGTTGAGTAGTTGTGCTAGTATACTTTTTTCAAGATCAAGCATAGCATATTCTACAAAACCCAGTTCTACTTTGATTGAAGTACTTTAGAAAATTTAGTATGATATTTTCATTGCTTCTCCTAAATTCGGAACTCTTAATGTGATGCTAGTGACGAGAGTCTGAACTAACTTCTAAAAGTTATAAACCCATTAAAATATGAAAAGCCAAACTCCAAAGAGAAAGATAGATATATGCAAACAACTATGAAGAACTGAGTCGAGTTTGGAAACAAGGAAGCCATAGAAATAATAGAGGAGGAATCTATCTATTCTCCACAAGTATAATACTCATTAGATTAGAGAAACCGGAGGAGGGGGAATCTATTTATTTAGATTCGACAATTTGATTAACTTGTGGTCCATCGATGTTCAACCATGTGCTAATATCTAATCAAGTTGTCTATTACATATTGAAAGAAATTAAAAATTAAGAAATCACTCAACATATAAAACACAAAATGCCACATAGACACCATTTAAGATTATGGTTTTGTGTTTGCATAAGCCACTCATTCAAGAAAGCACTCATATTCATTTTTTTTTTGTCATATTTAAAAAGGCACCATATGAATATTGTTGACACCATGAATTGATTAAAACACCACCACGAACAATATATTTGTCAATGCAATAGACATCATTTTAATTAATTTGGACAAGTAGCCATCCCCAATGGTATGAAAATCATACAATTTGTGCAAACTTGAGATGCAAACTAGAGATGTGTAGATTGTAATTCTTATGAAGGTCATTGATGTAGTGTGATGGAAGCTATTGAAGGTTTAAGCAATGTAGTTGAAACAAAGGCAAAGAAGGGAAATTTTAACTCAAACATAAATGTTTGTTTTTTCTTTTTATTTGTCTCATTTAGTTTTATTTATCTTATTTAGTTTTTTTAGTAAGATTATTTTTTTACTAGACATATATATTTCAATTATTAAGGTTTTGGTATTTATTTTTTACAAATATAAGATTGACATTGATAAACTCTCTCTCCATATTTTACAGATAACATTAAAAACTACCTGAATTTTCATAATCTAAAGATGCTCAACTACTTTAGGAGATTTCTGTATTCACTTTGAGGGCCATGGCTTCAAGAGGGTTTGAAGCAAGTATTATTTGTCAAAGAGAGAAGCATGGTTTTAATTGTACAATAAGCGAGGAAGAGAAAGTTGTTAGTTTGGCTAAGGACCCATAGAGAGTTTATGCTTCACCCTTGATTACGGGGATAGAATATCAAGGTCTCTTAAAAAAATTGTAGGATAAACTTTAAAAAAACTTAAAATATAAAATTTAATTATATAATAAGACTTCAATTTCTAAATAATATAAATCAATTAATATTTACATTATATTTTTATTTTTATGTAACCCTAAACTCATTTTTATTTTATCGTCTTCTGAAACATATAACATGAACAAATTTTTGGTTCAACTAATGAAACATCAACCAAAGAAAAAACCGGGGTTGCTATGCCAATGTTCACACAGAAAAAAAAGTGGGTTATAATACAAGTGGTTTTTGGAAAGCCAATAGTGCTTTAAGAGGGTTGTTTTTGAAATTTGACTTTAGATTTGGGTTAAAATTGTGGGGCAGCATGAGATCACCTATGTCACTGTCATCTCTTCCCTTTGACTACCATCATTCAAAATTTCATCTCTTTTCAAACCAATTGCACCTTCACACCTACAAAATTTAAATTTAGATTGTCTCATTACATCCATGAGTAGCCATATTATATGTCATCCATCATTCAAAATTTCATCTCTTTTCAAGTCAATTACACCTTCACACCTGCAAAATTTAAATTTAGATGGTCTCATTACATCCATGAATAACCATATTATTTTTATGTGGTTGGCTTTACTCTAGATTATACTTAAGATCTCCCTTTTTGTCACTAAAAATTGAGAACTATGAGTCCAATGCTAGCACCCTTACGACATGCACAAACTATATGTAGCAACTTTAAAAACAAGTTGGAAACTAGACTCACAGCAAGTCACTAAACGAGCAGTATGCTAAAACCATATAACAGTGCCCACTTCTAATCTTACCTTGAAAAGAATGAAAATTTTCCCAATGACGTCAGGGAAGCCGCTCCAAATGGCGACTTAGTATAGAAATCTCTTCCATACAGATAGAAGGCGATTGTTGTAATTTGACTACCAAACATCTCTTCCATGGTCTAGATGGTTGGTATTTAACGTAATTAAAACAACTAAATGTTGTTTTTAATTCTTGTGGCTCTGGCATTCATTATTTTTACTTTGTGGATGTATTTTTCTACACACCTTGTAGGCTATAAACGTTCCTTAGTCGAGATTTCACAACGTGACATTCTTATGTTATTGGGATTATATCCATATTTTATGTTTTTGCGAGCTGGTATGTTCTTTAGTTGATATTCCACAACATGAAATTCTTATATTATTTTGGGATTACGTTCACATTTTATGTTTTTAATGCTTGTATGGCTCACTTTTAAACCTCTTACAAATTTTGTGATAGAAGAAGGCTACGTGGTAAGTTGAAAGTAATAAATGCAATTAAATTTAAAAATATTAAAGGAATTAATATAAGTGCAAAGAACAATAAATGATGCAAAATATATCTAAGATATTTCGGGGTCTAGTCAATCGACTCGTTCTATATAAATATAAATAGTACACATCCTCATTTGTCCAAAGAAAAGAAAACTAAGAAATTAGACATTCAAGATTTTAGAATTAGATAAGAAGAAAGGTGTGAAAGGTTTTCACAATGGAGACGTTCGGAAATTATCATACGATAACCAGTAAACCAGTACTATATGATGCACTGGTATCTACAGCCATTCATAAACTAAATTATTCCCTAGCCAGCTCGATCAGTATCAGCATCCGAGCCAATGCCTGTTGTCTCAAACCCGTTTAAGCTATTTATTTAGTTAACCGAATCTCAACAGCTCATTCACTGCGCGATTTTCCTATAGATCTCTGGCTTTGGTTTCTGAATTCTCCTCTCACAGAATCAAATCGCGAAATGGACTATGCCACATTTTCTGAGTATTATTCATCTTTGGAATATATTCAAAATTCCACCGTTCGATGACCATTTAGTCTCATAGATCAATGGTTCACGGTTAAGAGCTATTGCAAATGGCTAGCAAGTTTCTAAATTGGCAACTTCGTTTTCCCTCACTAGCTAGTTGTTTTTACGTGTTGCTTGACATTTTCCAACTCCCTCAAAACCCAAGCCTTGTAACCCTAAACCTAGAACTAAAAACGCTGCCATTTCCCTCTCTTATAATCTTTTTTATAAGCATGTCCATTACAATCGACTCCCCTTGACGATCTTCCCAATATACTAGTATGTTGGTTCGCGAATCGCTCGGCTCCAACACCCAACACGCAATGTCATATCTTCACGTAAGTACTTAGACCTCTTTTAACTCTATTGGTCCAGTAAAACTTGACCAACTGTAACTATTCGACCTCTTTTTACTTTACTCCTTCCGTAAAACTTGTCCAACTCCACCTAGACAATTTGAAATTTAAAGAAAAATATTTTTTGCACAAGTTTTTCAAAAGACTAAAATTGGTAGGACTTTCTACAACTCTTTCTACCTTCGTAAGTTCTTACCCTTATTCTAAGACTTAATAAATGAAAAATATTGTTTTTAACAACGGGTAGCATGGAGTAAATTGGATCACTCTATAGTAAAACCTCAAACTTTTACAGCCTGAAATGTTTATGGATTCTTTGATCTTTCACTTAAACTGTAAAACTAAACAACTTTTACTCAAGTAATTGTAAGCCCTTAAATAAACATGTATTCAACCATACATTATTGTTTTATATAATTTTTTAGGACATAGCAAAGAGTTATTGTCTTAAATACAAACTTGGAAATTTACAAGGATGTTTCACCTTTTACAGACCTTAAGTTTAGAAATTTTAGAAATTTAATTCTACTAGTTTACATTACAGAGATGTGAACTCTTCAACATAGCCATAAGGTGAAGAAATGATGGACTCTTGAAGAATTTCGCACTCTTTTCCAAAGAGTTAAACTAGGAGACAAAAAAATATCAATACAGTCAACAACAATTGCTACATAGGTTTCTGTACCCGATTTCCTCTGTGTCATTCCACCTATGCTTCTCATTTCCTTCAATCACCTCCGAACATGCCTTGAATCAATGCGTTGTGTTGAACCCCATTTTTAGCAATCAATCATCTCTATATCCTCAATTTTAAGGTTGTGGTCAACCACTTTAAAATTGTTATAAAACATTCTTACATGGTTAAACTAATCAACTATTCTCCAACAATCAGATCTCGTCGACCACTAAACAAAGAATTCACTAGTCTTTTGCCATTGTGGATGTAATCCTGGTCATGAAGTCTTGTTACTTTAGACCCATCACACAACCCAGTTAGCCTCCACCCTTCCCAGGGAATTTGATATCTCATGCCTATCATTGAGTAATAATCCTTGAGCATAAGCATTATTCTCCTACTATCCCCACCTGAGGAATGACCAATAATATGTCTTAAAAAATATTCCACATGTTTCTTTCATACGTATTCTACTTTTTCCCATTATCGATTGACAAAATTTGCATCAAACCTATTGCACGTTGGATGAACAACCACAACCAAATGAGGAAGATTCTTATGTAGAGGGTTTGCAATAATAACATATGCATAATGGCCAATCAAACAATTCTTGAAGGCAACTGTAATAATCTCATAGCTTGCAGTGCCCTCACCAACTATCACCAAGAAATGTGACTGGCACTTATGTTTTTCTTTCTTACCATAAAAACCCACCAATGTATCACTTTTTTCTACCCACCTTACATAAATTTTTACAATAGTTTCATCTTCAGCAATGCATACGGGAATTGGGCCTTCTATACCATGTTTTGATTTATAGGAAGCATAAAAAATTTTGGATATCTCAAAAATGTACTCTTGCTCTCCTGGGATATATGTCAATGATTTTATAACTTTCCTTAAAGTCGTAGATATCGAAGGGCCATCCACATTCAAGCTAATGAAGCTATGTAATCTAGGACCTCCCCATAACTTAATCATATCATAAATGGATTGAGTGGATGCAATATACCTTCTACCCGAATTTGAATGAACTAGGTTCTGAAATATATCTTGAACAAATTCCCAAACTGCATTTTTACCTTGTAATTTTCTTTGCTTATGAGCCTCACACACATCCTTGCAAAACCTGAACACATCCTTCCTTCCTGCAAATTCGAACAACTTTTCCCTTAGAGACCTTGTTCTAATAGACATTCTAGAAACGTTTGTCCCCTCATACCAAAGAGATCACATTGTTATCCTATGTGTATATTTTTTGTCTCTTGCAACAATTTTGAGTTCAGTTTCAGTCAACTGGTCCAACCTTCTCCCTTTCCCTGTATCTCTCCCATGTCTTTTCATGTTGCTCCTTGATTCACGATGTAAATGCATTCAAAATTCATCACAATTAGGCACCATCTTACAAAAAATGCATGTCAATGAATTGAAAGGTATTCATGTTTAAGAAACCCTCTTGCAATGAATATGTTTTTATGTAGGATTAATACAGCATTCAGTATCGAGATAATATAGTGTTTTCNACATTTTTCCACCATGTTGGTCATCCATTAGAACCTTTGTGTCCAATATCTCCCCTCTTCTCTCAAGATAGGGATCCCAATACCCCCAACATAATAATATTGGGGGAGGTATTTTTCCTAAAACAAGATTAAAAAACATATTGGTTAATGATCTACTAACTGCTACTAACAAGTAATAACAAATAAAGTAATGTGCATATTCAAATTCAAATTAAATTAAAACATGTGTAATTAACACACATCAAGTAGAAGCATGTGGACTTGTAGAAGCCCCATGTAATGGTGATGGTAGTGATGGGATCAAGAACTTGGTCAAACTTTGTTGGGAATTTTCATTGGTAGGCTTCTTCAATCTCCCAACCATTCCACTCCTCAACACAACTGTATCATCTAAAGCCTCAAGTGTAGTATTAGTAGTCTTCTTCTTTAATTTCATGTGTTCATTTAGAGAACTAACAATATTACAACTTGTTGGCACCAAAGAGAGCCATCTATTGCAACGATTACATTCCGCTTTTAATTTTTTCTTGTCCTCATAGTTTGCAAGTGTTGCTTCCACCACCTTGAACAAATTCGGCTCTTTCGTTTGGTTGAAATCATGTAGAAGTTTGATTAATTGATCAGTATCAAGTTCATCTCTAGCCACTATTGTCTGCTTTTCTTTGTTACATAAAGGAATTTTATTAATTCCCAGCATTGAAATGTGACATTGATGGGACCCTGTTTTCATATGATTGTTCTTGAAGTTACGAACTGTTTTCACTGCCAAGGATACTTCCCCCATTCCATAATCAATGTAACAAATTTCACAACGGATATTTATATTATGTTTTCCATTTTCTGAATATACCTTTAGTGTTAGTTTCTGCTTGACAAACTCTTCCATTTAACTATTCACTTTATGTTCCCAAGATACCAATACATTAGGATCAACAACAACTTGTTCCACCGACTCGTCCACATCACCAACTCTTGATTGTTTATGCATAGGTTCCTCCACATCCCCTTCAATGTTTTCATAGATTGGTGTTCCTTCCATTACATGTAATTCCAATGTTTCAGCAACCAACGTGCATACTTTCTTCTTAATGACTACATTTGTTGTAGGTTTCCTTTTTTTCTCTTGCTTTTCATTTAAACGAAATCCAATTGGGCTAATAATAAAATCAATAGGATATTGAATTATTTCATCATTCACAATTTCACAATAGATATCAGTATGTGTACAACCTTTTTGACACTAGACTGTGCCAAGGGCACAATTCTCTGCACCAATAAAAATTCCAAATTCCACAACATCACGTGGATCCATATGCATTTCCATCCATGTGTACCTTTTAGTTGGTTAAGAAATGAATAAAATTATAACAATTTTTTCAATTTTTTTGATATAATATGGCTATGAAATGAGGCGAGTGCATGCATAAATAAATGAAAAAAAAGTAATTCAAATTTACACATGCATATTAGTTCATTAATAAAACAAAGAGCTAGGAAGCAAGGTATGCACTTTCAATTCAAATCTCTAAAAAGGATGAATAAATTTTACTATCAGGAGGAAACACCTTGAAACAAAATGTATTTTGAGTGGCTTATTCAAACAGCCCTTCACAAACTGAAGAGTCAGCTTCAATGTACCTGTAGAAGATCACAATGTGATCAAAACAAGAGATGAAAAGACATAGAGGTGATCAAAGGTCTTTGTTCTTTTTGGAATTTAGTCTTGTTCTTTTTTATGAAAATTCTCCAAGCATTACAATCCACTCTAGGAAATGATAAAAACATCCTAGTTGACTAATATTCCCAACCTACAATCCTAAGCTCTATTCTACATGGTGTTTGGCCTTGGGGTAAGAGAAAAAACTTAGTAATAAGTGAACTCACCTAATAAATGAAGAATGGTCCAAGGAGAGATAAATTTGTTCAATAGTCACTCACAAAGATCAAGTAAACCATTTTGGAAACTTCCTACATAAATGCAACAATTCTTAAATTCACTCCCTAGATATTTGAGATCAATTTTGCATCCAAATGGTGAAGATTACATAATTGTTAGAGCTTCCACAGCTCAGCAACACAATGAAATTGCAGCCATAACACTTGAAGCTACCTATATCTCTCACATTACCGTGAATAGGTATTGTAGCTCTAATGATGGGTAATAAAGAGAAATCAACAAGATTTTGGAAGGGAGGAATTTAATTTCACATCATAATCTTAATATGCATAATCCTTTTAGCATCAACATTGTAGACCTATTCAAACTGATGCACACAGTGATGGAATTACTCTTACAAAAGTTTTTAGCTATGTAGAAGATATGTGATGACACATCCTCTGTTAACATAACATTGGACTGGTCACCTTTTGGTAAACAAGGAACATATACTATAGAATGCATAACAAAATATTCTACATTGCAATGGTATACCGTTCAACCATGTGTATGCTCTCATTTTCTGAAAACTTCAATTTTAATATAATGCAACATGATTCATGGCTACACTGTTCACACGTTTCACAACTGCTCATTCATGTAGGGCTATGGTGAACCTTAATTCTAGGGACGACTAAAAACATACCAAATTTCACAAGGTATTGTTTTCTTCATGCATATGAGTTGTAACCGTAACTGTCCTTTTAAACATAGATTTAAATTATGTATTAGATCCTGGATTTTGTTTTTTTCCACAAATGATATATTCTAATTTTAAGTTGGATATATTATGATTTTATTTTTTTCCAAAAGAAAAGTAGTTGTTCCTTGTTATTCATTCGAATCAAAGGTAGCTATTACAATGCAGAAGGGACACACCTTCATATCAAAACATGTCCAACAATAGATAAATACTAGTCTCAAATTCTCAATGGTATACTACTCACCAGCATTATAACTGTTCAAAGACTCTTCCAGATAGTTGCATTGAGATACGAGATAACCAAATTCACCACCAAAATAAAAAAACCAAGAATACATTCCATCTTCATTCTGACTTCAAAAGATGTCTACAAGGGAATACAAGAAGAACCCAGTCATGGCTTATCCAGGGAGGCACTCATGGACCTTCCAAGAAACTGAAAAAAGAGGAGATCAATGTCTTCCTCATTCATCCATAGGATGTGAGAAATCTAAATTCTGTCATACTCTTGAAAAAATAAACATTAAAGATGTCAAAGAGACGTAGGTCAAGCTCAATTTAAAAGAGTTGCATCGATCCATTCCCCACTATTTCAGCGTCACATATTTTAGTGAACTGTAAGAGGCTAGAGTGTTAGCATTATTAATCCTCCCTTGTCCAAATTTGGTCATATGTATAAATCGGAAGTCATGTATAAATTGGGAGTCCATCCAATCTATTTATAGTCATTAACACCATTGAGTCCACTTGACCTAATTGGGGCACATGTTTCAGTTGCTAAAGTGTGGGGAACACTAATTGAGGCTCACTTCCATTGATTGCACTTGATTGCATCAGTTTAGGAGCCTCTTAGACCAATCCATACAATTTAGGAATCCACTGGGAGTGCCAAAACCAACCAAGGTCAATTCACTTCAGTTAATTATTAGTCAAGCTAAGTTAGGAGTCAGTTACATTCAGTTCTAGTCCTCTAAATTCAGTTAGCGCTAGGTTTACTTGACTAAACACATGTGGGGCGCATTTCTCACCTACCACTGTCAGTTAACCTTATTTAACACTGAATGTAACACTTGAGTTGTGTTTTAGATCTCCAATGAACTCTGGTTATGGTTTAGACAAGGTCAGTTAACTATTGAGTCCTCCGATAGTGATTTAGACAAGGTCTTGGTTACCTACAGTCAAGTAGAGTGTAATCAATTCAAAATTCCTCATGTGGATTCGAATTTCTTGTGGCTATTAAATCCATTGTACTTCATTATAATTATCTATCTAATTACTCTTTGATTAATGAAAAGCATTCACAGCTGCAAGCCATTTTTGCACTGTTTCATTCTTCAATAACTGAGTAAATTGTGTGATCTATCATGTTAGTTGTCTGTTTGTACACAGATCTATGTGCTCAATTTAATATGGTATCAGAGCCTCAGAGGACAAGGCACTTCTCCTCCTCCGATCTCCTACTGGATCATTTTTTTTGTTTTGCAGGTACAACTTTGAAATGATTTCATCTTTGATGAGACAAGGTCTTTGTCGGGTGTCTATTGGGCTCAGTAAAGAGTGTTTTAGTAAGATTAACTGGATGAATAAAAGTGATGGAGATTTTAGAACATCCAGCACCATAAGCATCCTTGATCCAAAAATCTTAGCCTCCACTCTCTCTGATGAAGTTGTTCAAGATAAAGAAGCAGAAGCTTCTACACAGTCAATTCGAATTGAAGACAGTCTCCATGCAGTGACTCCTTCTCCTGATGCTTCGGAAGTTCATGAGATCTCTGATATCTCATCTTCTCATATTGCTGAAATTGAAGAAGGCATTCAAATCTCTGATATTGAAGACAAATTCTTCTGCACTTCCATGCAAACATTCACCGGTGATTTTTCTTTAAATTCTGTGAAACATTTACTAGTAATTGCTTCCGAAAGTGAAGAGAAATTTGATTTTTCTCCCTCTAATGTTGTTTCTAGTGTGAAAATATATGATACCTTGGATATTTTGGAAGAAATATCATATTACCAGAGTGATCCATTCACTTCCCATTATCTATATTTTCCAGCAAATTCCTGCATGATTGCATGCACCAAAATTCAAAATTTTGAAGAAGAAGAAAGTTGTGCATCCACCGTCTCGGTTAACCATTTATTTGAATCTGATATTAACCTTATTGGATGTAATATGATCTTATTTAGATCTGATCTTATATTTCTTGGTTTAATATATCAAATTCATAATCTTTTAGTACCACTTGTAGCTGTTCTCATCAACGGTGTGAAGAAACAAGTACCACACGTCTCCTACAAAACTGCTGCTAGGGATTTGATTCCATTTCACAGTTTTGGATATGTTTTGAAACTATTTAGATCTGATTTACTTTCTGATCTGATATTATTTGGTTCATATTTTAAAATCCAAAAGCCTTCAGTCATGCTTGTAGCTGCTCTCACCAATTCCGGTGTGAAAAATCAAGTACCGCACTTTCTCTTCAAAACTGCTGATGGGGATTTGGTGTTAGCTTCCTCATATGAGGTTACTGATATTTTATTATGTGATTCATTATATATTTAAGAAGCTATATCAGACTATGGAGCTGAAGCATTCGCTCTCAACAGTCCCAGTGCTTCTCTACCATTGATCACATGCTCATCTCCTCACATAACTAGTAAAGAGGAAGATTTTCTGCATCCGCCTGGACACCTGCTCCTAACACTTGGGTCTGTTCTTACCACTCATATTTTGCTGTTCATGGATGCAACAAATCAGTTTCTTGAGTGTTCCTCACATTCTCTGAATTCTCAAGAACCTTTTCTCACTTTTCAGTTGACTTCAGTTGCTCCACATGGGTCTAGTCTTCATCCAGCAGCTGTCTATATTTCTGATTTAGTTGAGCATATCATTATTCTTCCAAAGAGGAATATTCCTCCATACATAATGATGGAGAGGTTCATATGCCTAACCCCAAGATACCTGTGCACAGAAGAACCAGATTGATCCTGATTCTACCTACTTAATTAGAGGGGGGGATTTTTTCCCATGTGGTTTTTCCCCAGCACCTTGTTTTTGAGCAGTTACTTTACGTTACTTGATGTAATGGGTGACCTATGGTATTAGTTACCAGGGCCCACAGATTTTCCAAGTTAGCATTCAAGGGGGGTGTTAGGATTATTAATCCTCCCTTGTCCAAATTTGGTCATATGTCTAAATCAGGAGTCATGTCTAAATTGGGAGTCCATCCAATCTATTTATAGTCATTAACACCATTGAGTCCACTTGACCTAATTGGGGCACATGTTTCAGTTAATAAAGTGTGGGGAACACTAATTGAGGCTCACTGCCACTGATTGCACTTGATTGCATCAGTTTAGGAGCCTCCTAGACCAATCCCTACAATTTAGGAATCCACTGGGAGTGCCGAAACCAACCAAGGTTAATTCACTTCAGTTAATGACTAGTCAAGCTAAGTTAGGAGTTAGTTACATTCAGTTCTAGTCCTCTACATTCAGTTAGCGCTAGGTTTACTTGACTAAACACATGTGGGGCGCATTTCTCACCTACCACTATCAGTTAACCTTAGACAACACTGAATGTAACACTTGAGTTGTGTTTTAGAGCTCCGATGAACTCCGGTTATGGTTTAGACAAGGTCAGTTAACTATTGAGTCCTTCGATAGTGATTTAGACAAGGTCTTGGTTACCTACAGTCAAGTAGAGTGTAATCAATTCGAAATTCCTTATGTGGATTCAAATTGCTTGTGGCTATTAAAGCCATTGTACTTCATTGTAATTATCTATCTAATTACTCTTTGATTAATGAAAAGCATTCACAACTGCAAGCCATTTTTGCACTGTTTCATTCTTCAATAACTGAGTAAATTGTGTGATCTATCATGTGAGTTGTGTGTTTGTCCATAGATCTATGTGCTCAATTTAATACAGAGGCCATAGAGAGTGCGTCCTTGGATTAGCCATTTTCCTTATTTTTCTATTCTCTGTAGACATGATCAAAATCAAGAGAAAGAAAGGATGATTCATGATTCCTGATATTTTGACACCATCCATATAAATTGAGAGAAGAAAGGGAATATCTACCTTGGACCCAATTAATAATGACCGAAGAGTCTCCTTTGACATGAAGAAAAGGAATGCAAAAATCCTTAGCAACCACCAGTAGTTCCAAAAGGGCCAGAAGCTTGGATTTGGTATTATTACTTTGAACACATCCCATCTTAATGTTGAAAGAGTGGTCATAGGTGATTAATAAATAAACCCCAACACCACCATTTGAATTAGCAGAGGCCCCATCGAAGAATCCCGATGGAAACTCTGTGGCAGGTTCCAGGCCTATACATGTCTGCTTGGGAATCTTTAATATGATTTTATTTGATTTTTTGGATACATTTATTTAGTAATTTTATGGATAAAATACACTATTAAATATAATTTTATAGTACAACTTTGTAAGGGTGACAATGCTCCACATTTTTACAGTTTATTTTATTCTCTTTTCTAAATCATGTCGTACATGCAGGCTGTGAAAAACTACATAAGCTTGCATAGAAGGTGAAATAAAAACAACATTTCAGCTTAGTTTTCCTCCTCTAATTCAGAAAAATATTTTGAAAACGCAAATACGGAGAACCTCAATTTTTCAAGTGCTTAGTGCATCTAAATTCTTCCATTATTTGCTTGGTGCAAATGCCAAGGAATTTATTCTTTTTGCTTGAGCACTCCATTAAATACAGTATCTTCATGTATATTGAGAGTACTAATACCAAGTCTAGAAATAGATCAAGAGTTGGATCTACTTTTATTGTAAACCTTAGATGACATTCTTGCACTATATAAGTGGGCCCAAGGCAAGGTTAAAGTAGTCAATTTTCTTACTTCAGTTCAGAGTGAAGCAAAGAAGAGCTATATAAACACTAGATATCATTTACTTGCACATCCTTAATATAATCTATGCTAGAGAAAGAAGTATAGGCATGCTCAATGAAAATGATTTTTTCGATCTCGTTCTCTATTCAAGGTCGCGTAAAAGACTATTTAGTCGAGTTCGAGGCTTAACAGTATAATTTCTCTTCTCTGGTATCAAGTTTGAGTATATTCTTTACCAACCAAGTTCAAACTCATGTGTTCGAGCAAATTCCTTCTTTGCTGGTGCATTGGCTTCCACTTGCAAAGTACAAACCAATTTCTCATTGCAATATATAGATATGCATTAAATATTGGTAAGTCTTTGGATCAAATCCAAATTTTATATATGGATGAATATGACAATTCAACATCCTAAAAATTCTAATAATAGTCTGCAACCAAAACCATCACTACAAAGCATGCAAAATTTCAAGCAATGACCTTCAATGTAGGGTCCAATTATCCTGCAAGATCCAGGAGGAAGGTTGTCTTCCCACATCCTGGTGGTCTTAGAAAAAGAGTAATCCTGCATCATGTTCATGATTGAAATAAGGTATCCTTAAAATTTTCTTTATATAAACTAGTTGGATATCAAAAAGGACTTCACATATACCATCTTTTGTCTATGACAATTTTTACTTGTATTATGTGACATTTGCGTGAGATCCAAGTTTGCATGTGATAGAAGAATAAATGGAATAGAAAGTTAAATTAGTATGTGAATACTAAAAATGTTCATGATAGCCCCTAAAAATAGTAAAATACTTGAAAGAGTAACTCAGAAGAGTTATCATTGTCACCAAACCAACTACTTCACTCACTTTGGGTTTAATTCAACACATGGAGGGCTTCCCTAAGAGAAACTGAGTTGTAAAGATAGATGTAACTTCAGAGAAACTTAGGTTTCTACATCAACTATGGATGATTTCTTGTTGTAAATCATGTTGATGTTAAATACTAAAATTTAGAACTATTTTCAATGTTCTTTAATAGTGCAGAGTTATGGTTCAAATATTAATTAATTTATGTGTAAATTCCCTCAAATTGAAGATCTGAATTATTAATTCAATTACCATTATAAAACCCACCAGAAAATGTTCTTGAAGTATTATCTCGATTAGATCATCAAAAGAAAAGGACACGGATCAAGGGAAGGAAATGTAAATGTGATGACCATTTGCATTTGGTAAACAGGGAAAGAATTGAAGCTGATGATGAAACCAAGAAAATTGAAGAAGGCTTGAATAAAGGAGGGATAGCAAGTGGCAATGACAACAATGGAGAAAATATGGCATCAGATAATACTTGTTTGTTAAATGAATGCCATTTGAGAACTAATAATATATTATGGAAATTCCTATGTGTTTTCCACAAAATGCTGATAAATATAGTTTGTTAAGTATCCTATCGAGTGATGGAGTTTCCCTGCCTCCCTCTAAACAATGTCACCAGGCTTAGGAAGCTATGTCTGCATGTGTTGGAGAGGCCGCACCTACTTTAGTGGAGCCAGTGGCAACTATTGTGACTGGACAAGATGGTGCATACACTATTTATTACAGTTCACTAGACTATAGATCACCAGGTTGTTCCTTGTCATATATCTGTCCCCATAGTCATCTCATTGGTTATTATGTCTCGTATGCAGTCCAGTGTGTTGAATGTGTTTCCATTGTACATCCTTCTCAAATTACTCAAAGTTCCTTAGAACAACATAGTGGATGCTTACATCTAGGAAAATTCTACCACATCCTGACCAATGTCCTCATCCTAACTGTCTACATCCCACTCATTAACCAAAATTTACAACCATTGGTTTAATTCATGCAAGACTCACAATATGTTACTAGAAGTAGGAAAGTAGTTATGGTTTCTAAGATGGGTATGGGTATTAGAAATACCTCTTTCAAAATGATATGAAGTAAGGAAATAAAAATTATTACTTTGTTATAGATAAGCATAATTTTTAAATATTGATATTTATTAGAAAATGTATTGTTTATTTTTCTTATAGCATGTCCAAATTTCATTTTTTTTCTATTTCTTTCTTGACTTTCTATCATATTCTTTTTTACAGTTTTGTGCCTGTAATAGAGTCATGTGTCATTTATGAAATAAAAATAATAAAATCTTCTATAAATTTTCTTTTCTACAATTCACCTTTAGGAAACTTCCAAAATTTGTTTCCAAACCACTAGGAGATGCTTTCAAAGATATTCTCAAGTGTTTCTTCCCAACATCCATACTAGAAACTTATTTTATATGCAATGATAACAAGGTCTACACCTAAGTTTCAGTAAGTGGCCCTCAAGGAAAATCAAATATTGACCAAAATTTGGAGTTTAAATTACATTAAGAAAAATATGTTTCTTTCAATGACATAAGGGTATACACCTTCTCACGATGAGACCAAATTGTTGACAAGGGGCTCCCTACAAATGGTAAAAAAAGGACTCCTTCTACACATTCAATCTATGTAAGAATTGAGGATTTTACCTGTGTAACAAATATTTGTTTCCTAATCCAAATATTCCAAAAATTTAATCATTTTCTCTTCAAAAGTATGAGTAACATTGAATAATCATCCTTCTAATAATTGAATCCCCACCTCCCATGCAAAATGTTTTAAAATTTGTGTCTTTCCTTCTGTCCTCTATCCATCCCTCCATTCCTTTCCTATTGTGGTGTGTTCTCTTGTTCCATGTTGTGTATTAATATGCTCTTTCACCTTGTG
>LPNX010702741.1:59593-139804 GCA_001517045.1 Pseudotsuga menziesii | reverse complement strand
TATGTATATGTATATGTATATATATGTATATGTATATATATGTATATATATATATATATATATATATATATGGGTCACCGATTTTTTTCCAAAAAGCACAATTATCATTATAAGAAGTGCTTTAGGAAATAACTAACGAAGAAGTACCATCATAGAAAAAAGAGAATGTATACTAAATCTTCGCAAGCCCCTAAAAACAAGCATGTTCATAAAATAAGATACTCATAAATTTCAATGAAAAAAAATGTAATGTTGATTGCATGAAACTTTGATACGACTGTTGACTATATGATTAAATTCATCTCTAAATATCCTACTAAGCAAGTAAAAAATATTTTAGAATCCCAAAGTCCTGCAAAGCCTAGACAATTCCTAGGATACAAGCCATCGAAGTAATTACTCAATCCTATTCCAACCATTAGATGGGCTAATAAATTTCTTAAGGATATAAAACAACCAACTATCAAATAGATGGGACATTTTGTTAAAACATAACATTTACATTCCCCTTTTGATCCAAAGAATGAATGGGTCAAAAATATGTTCAATTGGGATATATACTCTAATCCCATGGATGTAGAATATAATAGGGCTAACATTCTCTCACAAAAAGAAGAACATGGAAAGAAATGGAGAGAAAATATGAAGCATAATAATAAATGAATTTGTTTCTATGTATGGTTCAAACAAAATGATACTATAGAAATCCAAATGCAGACATCGTCATCTTCCTTTGGATCGAAATTTGGACCTAAGTGGGTAAGTGCAGAAGAAAATGAATTAAAAACCCAGTATCCATTACCTCCTTTTAAGCATTTGAAATTAGAGGAAGGTGACCAGAAGTCCTTATCCATTCCTATTGTCATTCTAGGTGAAGGAAAGGACATTTCAATAGAAAATTTCTTCGAGCAACAAAACTGGAGCAATATAGCTCTTAATGGTCTAGTTCAATTCACTATTTCATCAAACCAAATTTCAAAGAAAGAACATATAGAATCCATTCAAGTCACCGCTAATGATCTGCTAGAATCTAGGGACTATTTGAAAGAAACAGTTGACCAAAAGCTAGACAAAATCGAGATGGTCATTGCACATACAACAAACATTCAAATAGGAGAATCAATAATTCTATCAGAACATATTGAAAGAATAGAATCAATGAATAAAAAAAAAATAGAAAATAACTAAGAATCTTAAATAAGAAAATATATGCACCTAAAAAATGAAAATTTCTAATCCTTAGGCTTGTTGAAAAGTTCCCTAGTTATTTTCTGAAAGAAATAATGGAAATTGAAAAGAAACCAGAGGCCCACAAAGTAAAGCATGACAAAGAAATCGCTATCATTTGTGGTGTATGGAAGTTCTTCATGATAAAAGAATTCCAAGGCCAAGCAAAAACCTATACTTCCTATGAGATATTACTTGCACACCAGTCCAGACCCAATGCCCTTGACTTGATTAACAACGGTAGGACTGAATATATAAGAGAATTCTAGAAAGACATTATTTATGAATGGAATTTAGATGGTATGTCATAATATCAGATAGTTGATATGATTCACCATATGTATATGTGTTATAGAACATACCTCACACTAGGAAAAGAAAACCCTGTTGATGTAGGGCATGCAATAAAACCAATCCTGCCAAAGATTTCAAAAGTTTTTGTAAATGACAAATAGATGATAGCAGTGGCGCTTTAGTAAGTAAGAATGAAGCAATTGAATGTGTTAATTTGGCAATGTCTATGGTTTCCTCATGAAATTTAGGTGGTATTATGAAGTCTAGATGAGATAAAATTTATTTGGAATTTTTTCTAGTGACTAGGGTTTTCTCTTATGGAGGAGAAGTTTTTTGACCTACTGTAAATGGTTTCTCTTTGTCATCAAATGGGATTATCGCAGGTCCAACAAGCCAAAATGGTCTTAGGATACTTTATCCTTATATAATATTGCATGAAAAAAAATGCATATGCATAAATTACAGGGACAATGATGTATACGTATAGAAAAGAAAGAGATATATATAGTATATATGCATACATATTAAAAGTTATTTCTAATACAACTATAAGGAGATTGAAAGTATGGGGTACAGATTAGAAGGATGGTTAAGCATTGACTCATGGCCTTCGAATCACAAGCAGTAAACTAAATGAAACCCTGAAAGTCAGCATGATTTTACACAGCAAAAAAATGGATAAATTATAGAGATAAAACTAGATCAAAATAGAAACAAACATATTAAACCCAATATAACCAAAAATAGTAAGAACTCACATTTTCTCCTCTCGTGACACATATATTCAGGCTGCACAAGCATCAAGCACTTTCTTCTATTATTCGTAAAAGTAATTTTTCTAACTACAAAGATACCATACTCAAGTAGCGAGTTCCAATCAAAAACCACTAACCCACCACTAGTGCACTACATCCATATCGAATTATAAAACATAGACCCGTAAGGAATAAATATATGCTCAATAATATCAGTTATCCCCAAAACGGTGTGGATACATTGTACAATGAAAAAGTTGTATGAATACAACAAGCTACCAACTAAGCACAAAAATAGTTCTTGCACTCATTTTGCTTTCCAATTAAAATATGGAAAAAAAAATCCTAGATGAATATTGTATCAAAAAACTCTTTAACAGACTTACCCTAAACCTATGGAAAACGTTCGTTCACCTGTGGTTCACCTCCAACACTACAAAACCACGATTTGATGGGATCACCCACCTAAGAGGATGTGGAAATGTTGGCTAAAGAGCCGAGGTTCAGGGCATCTCTAACGAATTGCGTATGGTATTCGGTTACCCAAGAGCCAAAGTAGTTGCTGCTATGAACTCGTCATCGCAGCACCAAGGAAGAAGGGAACCGAGCTAGGATATTCCACTCCCATGCCACAACCTGCAACAAAGCTACCCTATGCTCCAAACCCAACAACACTACAAACCCACGAAAACCAAAGCAACACTCACTACTACATTTCGATCCAAAATCCGACGGCGTGTGGATTTATTTTTTTAAACTTACCAAAAATCACAAGGATAATTTTTTTTTTGTAAATATGGCCATAAGCGTCACTTAAGAGAGGGCTAGTCTCATAAGCGTCACTTAAGCGATGGCTAGTCTCATAAGCGTCGCTTAAGCGACAGCGCCTTTAATTGGTCTGTGGAATTTTTGTTTTGAAGTGATGATGTGGTTGAGGAAGAAGTGGGTGGTCGTAAGAGAAGTGTTGACAAATGTTAACATTGCTTAAACCATTTGATAAATTAGGTAACTACCAATAATCTACTTGTGGTCACAATTGGATATAGGGTGACATTCCATAACGTTGATCCCTTAGTTGCACAAAATGTTAATAATGATAATGCAGGGATATGGAGGAGTAGATTGTGCTTAGGTTTTAGGGGTGAGAATTTTACAATTCTCACATAGATTAATCTCATGAATGTAGTGATGTGAAAACAAATCCAACAAATATCCCACATAAATGATCTTTTGGGTGATGGCCATTCTTGATAAATGGTCATTGTAAGCATCCCATGAAATCTATTGAGAACTTGTTTGACCTCTTTCTGAGTTAGGAATTGAAATAATATGATGTCAACTCCTCATTGATACATGTTGCCTTTAAGGAGGAGGTAACAAGGACACCAATGATGGATGTCTTGATGGTCATCTTGAGAGAGATGTGGATCAAAGCTCAGTGTGTAAAGGCAGTTCAAGATAATGTCATAACATGGGTCGTTCGATGCTATAATAAAAATATGCTTTTCAGGAGCAATACTATTGAGTGGTCATTGGATTACATGGGTAGGGAAGTCAGTGATGAAATCGATGAGGGACAAATATTTCTTGTGTTTACATGTATAAAATTTAAGGTCAAATTCTTGGAGAAAGGATATCCAATGAGAAAATTTTCCTTTAATGAGCTAACATCCCAAGATACACTTCATGCGATTTGAATTGGTCATGATATTGATGTGGTGAAGAACGATATAGTAGTGGATATTATGTATTGAATGAGCCATGATCAATGCCATCTTCTTTTCATGCTTTTTATTTTTATTCTAGTCCTCCAATAATTTCTTGTGATAATAAAATACATGCTTGCAATCATCCTCCCTATATTAAATTAACAAATTAATAAAATTTGTAACTAAGCATGTTTGACATAACTTGGTAATCCACCCAAAATAGTGAATATCTCGTTCATATGAGACATGTTAACACTCTATATAATGTAACACCCATAATATTTTTTTATGCTACTCCCACCATTACCATAATTTTTAGATACCAGACCTCCACCTTGAGTTTCATCATATCATCGATAATGACATAAAAAGTAAAGTGATGTTTCATCTAAGTTAATGCCATGAAAGATAAAGTAATGTTTCAACTAAGCTACCCATCCTAAAAATTAAAACCATCAAAACTTAATCCACTTAAAAGTTAAAACATAAATGAACTTAAATCCATCTTAATCATATCTTATCCCATAAACATCCCATTTTTTATAAAAAAAGCAAATAATATATACAGATGAAGACACGGACACGAATCTTGTTCCTAAATAGCCCTCAAGCTTTATATGTTTATATAGTTGTCCATATAAATGGAAGAAAAATATCTAAATATTGTCAAAACACAAACCACCCGACTCCTACTATCTTATCCCTTTTACACCTTATCCTCTCAGTGTCGCGGTACGAAGGTGTGTGTTTTTTGCAGTTTTAGAATTTTTGCAAGGTTTTAGTGCAGGTTTTTTTTTAGGTTTTTGTGAAGATGGAAGCTTCATGCTTTTCAATGGCGACTACCCAAGTGCTTCCTTTATTAGAAGCAACAACAGTAACAACTTTAGGAGGAGGTTCAGCATGTATGAAGGCTCCTTGTTCAAGGCTTCCTATGATGGCCTTGCCAATGGCTGCCCCTTGTCATTTAGGGATATCCCATGCCCACCATGGGATTTCTTGTTTGACCCCTGTTTTGGGAAGGAGGTGGGTCCTAAGAATTAGATCATTCTTTTCGATCTAATTTTAGTTTAAAATCGGTGGTGTTCTTTTAAGGATGTTTGAGGAGGAAAAGAAGATGGATCTCTTTCAACTAGTGACAATGGAATAATTGTGTTCCTTCCTCTAATATTTCCAAATGGATAAGATTCTAGGGTCATATGGGTGACCAACTAAGTTTTATGTGGATTCGAATTCTTAGAAATAATTGGTGATGATCTATTAAAGGTGGAGGAGGAAGTTTAGATGACTAGGACGATGCATACTAGTTTAAATTCAATATTCCTAGAATCCATCCCAAAGGTGGATTGGGGCCTATGAAATTCAAATATTCCATACCATTATCACTTTGCAATTGCATATATAAGATAATTTCAAAGGTGATAGTTGTTCACCTCAAGCCTCTTATTTCAATGGTGATATCTATGAAATAGTTTGTGTTCCCCAAGGTAAGATTGATTCGCAAGGCTATCAACTCATACTTGGAAGGTATGCAGTTGATTAATACCTCTCATATTCTTGTGACTATCATTAAATTATTATTTCTAAATATTATGATTGAATATATTGGCTTTATCCAATACTCCTTATACTCCAAGTGGCATTTATTCTAGATATTGTAAAATGGATAATGGGTTGAATGAATTGTTGGATCGGATTGCCCGCTTGAACAGGTTAGTCCCAGTGAAAGTATCATTCTCAGGAAGTAGTAGTACGAGGGATGGACCCGGCCTAGGGTCGTCTCTCTCACGCTAGTCAGCTAGTTTTAGTTTCATTCAGGCAGGTCAGGCTGTTCCAGTTTTAGGTGTATCAATGAGGGTCAACAAGACAAGCCAAGACCCATACACCAGGTTGTTGTCTCAAATTCATTCTGCAAAAACCATCAGCGGGGGTGGAAAGCGCCTTTGCTACATGACATATGTGCGACAACAAGGATGCTACTTGTTGAGGGGCGATTTGAAATGCAATTGAGGGTTTGGAGACCTGGAGTTATTGTCTGGCTCTGCACGTTGATAAAACGATCTGGGTTTTCCTCTCTATCTCTGTTTGATATATTAAATATATTTTATTTATTGTCTTGATCATATGATAATCCTTGTGGGTTTGCTTACTGAATCCATATGATGTTGACACCATTAATAAACTTAATTTGGCATTAGTCTTTGAGGGAAACCCCATTTTGTTTCTCTTGCTCTGTGGGCTATACTTAAACTTCTGGACTGAAACCTTGGAGGTCAAAATTACAATTAAGTTTCAGTAAAATTGTTTGTGTTCGTTGCAAACAGTCTTGGGTTTTGAACCTCCGACGTTATTCACAGATGCACAAGTTACCAACAAAACCATGAAAAATCTACAGTATTTTGCTGAAAAGAGAGTAAGAGGTGGGTTCTACTATAGAAAAGGGCATAGATCTACAAAAAAATCCCCTTAAATCTATTGAAAAAACAAAAAAAACTGCCAAAGCAGGAGGGCACCGGTGAAAGAAAGGGTAAAAACCCTAGAACCTGTTTGCTGTTGAAATAGGAGCGTTAAAACCCTAGTTTAAGACCTGAAATAGTCTTGAAACAATGCTAGATAGAGAAAGAAGCGTACACACTGGAACTGATACCTTGTTGATATCAGAAGATAGTGGGATCTATTGTGAAATCTCCAATAAGCCCTAATCCAGCCAAGCAAAATTACAACAGAAATGAAACATCACTTAAACGATGAACGAGAGAGAGATTGCATACCCAACCACATGAACAAGAGAAGCACTATCCCAAGAGGGTGACTAGGTAGATTTAGTCAAATATACAGAAATACAATAAATTGGGTCAATTACTCATATGTAGGCTTCACAAATTCCACCAATACATCAGAGGGTTTGCATGTGGCCTCAAGTGAAGATTAAACATAATCTCAACATGAACAATTCACTGATGATGTATAAATAAGACATTTAGTGCTATGCATGCATGTGCATTGGCCCTCCTCTGGTGCTATCTATGCACCTATGTTTTCCCTTCATCTGCAGAAGCGTTGGCTTTTTTATGGCCCTTGCAAGTGTGTTGGCCCTCATGGAAAAAGGGAAATTTGTAGGGTCAGGGGATTTTTGCAGGGCAGTGTTTTACACGTGCCAGCCTTCCTTCAAAAGGGTAACAACAACACTTGCATGGGCCTTCCTTTGCATCTTTGATCTCTTTCCTTGCTTGCATTCGTCAACCTTTGTGTTTCTCTCTTTCCTTACCTGCATGAGCCTTCCTTTCACGGGCCTTCCTTGCAGGAGAACAAATTTAATAGGATGTTTGAGAAAATTTAATTCATGCTTTTAAAAATTGCCTAAAATTTGTACATAATCTCAAAATATGTTGAAGTTGGTGACAGAGGGGTTAATAATTTGGTACTTATATTCCATGATTAAGGATATGGATAACTTTGATACTGACTAAGATCAGCTCTTTATATTGTTAAAGGGTGGTAATATCCACCAAGTATCCTCTAATTAGGAGGGTTGCGAGAGGAGTATATGCACATAACGATAAGAAACAGAGACCTTAACAAATTCATGGTACATGCTGTAGTTTTGTTCAAATCAACAACTTATCCATGGACATTAATATATTTTTGTCTTTTTCTCAATCTTGTCCTTATACTGTGCTGCTTCATCTGCATTATATGTTTGAAATGTCATCAAAAGTAAATTAAAGCTTAATTATTTATTTCTAATTCTTAGCTGAATCAAACATGCAATGCTCCCTAGCAATTTTCATGTGCTTACATACCATTGCTCGTCATTTTGCAGATTATGTACTAGAGGGAAGTGAGGGCACACCATTTGCAGGTAAGGCCTTACATATTACATGAAACAATCCAAACTATAAAACATCTGTGATTTTAGGATACAAAATTGGAGTTGGGTGGGATTTTGTAAATAGTGGACACCTATTTCCTATGGAGTCTTGGTTCATATACTTGCATCTGCAGATTCCCGTCTAGGATATGGACAAATCAACAGATGCATAAGATTTCCGGGTTTCTAGAAAATGGGCATCTTAGACATTAGGAATTTTACACTCAACTTTTACCTTAGTATCTAGCTGTATATATATTTTTGTTTTTGAAGCCAATCCTTCTTGCAATATTTTTTGTTTTTGAAGCCAATCCTTTCATCTGCAAAATTTAGGATTACAGGAAAATCAACTTCAATATCATGTTAGACATCCACTATTCATAATCATGTCCAGAGAGAGAGGTGCATATGTAAGAATAATTTCTTCTACCAGCAAGGATAGCATTTCATTTAAACAAATCAAATGCAAGTATATAGAGGGAAATTAAACTCCACATCTTTAGAAAAATGCCATTTCAAGACTTTCTAGATGACAATATATCATATTAAAGGAAAGTACAATACTAGTGTGACTGACAACACTTTACTAAGATGGCATATTCCAAACGAGAAATATCATGGTTAACACTTGCAGTTACATGTTTGTAGTTTCAGTATTGCACTTGAGAGATTTTCATAGCAGCTGTGAGTGGACATATATTTTGCACTAATGGATGCATAACAAAAAGAGGAATAACTATTTATCCATTAATTAGTTAATATGTTTACTATAATTTAGTTAGACTGCATGCATTTTTCCTATTATATCCTTGCCTATATTAACTGTCTCCATCTTTAAATTTTCTCTCTTCATGTTCTCCAACTCTTGACACTTATCAGTATTGTCCAAATATATTGTATTGATGTATTATTAGTCTGATGAACAAACAAGCATCAAAATAAATGTCTGAGAATCTTGGTCTATTACTTGAAATTGTTGATGCCAAGATACCTGAAACACCCCAATGGTAAAATTGCTGACATGTTCTCTCAATAAACAGGATATAGTTTTCAGATTATAATCACCACTATTTGACATGGCATATCCCGAAGGCATTGTTGTTAGCATCTACTTATCTGAAAAGCTTCTCTTATCATGTCATGGAAAATATTCTTTTTATAGAGAAAAACCAAATGTGATCATTTACAAATGTATTCTCATAACTCTTAACCAACAACTTTAAGTTACCAAATAACCTGAAACCATTACAAACAGTTAGTAATTTTTTCTTTATATCACGTTATGCTCAATAAACATTTTTGTCAATGATTTTCTTTTCTTGTGGTCTTCTAACTTTAAATATTTTATTGTTGGCATCAAATCTGTCAACTCTATTAGCCCTACTCTCATTGGATTTATGTACCTTCTAGGTCAAAAAACTGAGAGATTCTATGCTCAATGTTTGATGGGGCTTAGTGTTGTTTTTTGGCTTGCTGAAAGGCTAGGGGAAGTATATGTTAGTGATTGTTTATATGGGTTATTGTGAAGATGTTGACATTGAGGGAAAAATGCAACAGGGAAATGACACTAAAAATATCAACAGTAGCATAACGAATGTGGATGGTTCAATGGTGGGGATAGTATTGTTGAGTGGGTAAAAGGTAGCAACCTTGACTGCGTGGAGGGTTTGCATGGTCAACCGCAGAGTTATGAGGGAAATTTGAGAAACATAGAGGTTTGGGAAGGGCTACAAAAAAATACAAGAGATGTTTAGTTGGTTAGGAACTTAGGACAGCTAGCATTGGCTGTAAAAGACATGGCAAAGAATAGATGTTGTCACTGCTTCACAGGTGAGGGAAGAATTTGTCTGAGTGACATCAGCTATGAGGAAAACGTTATGCACATTCTATATTGACATTGTTGTTTTATAAGAAGCATTAACCTATCACTGTCAGCTTGATCACATCATAAATGGTAAACCATCTAAACTATTGGTCCAATCTTCTCTTCAAAGTCTGAATTTGTCAGGCTGTCTCTGAATATACCCATGCCTAGAAATGCTTACTGCTGTTTGAAAATGAAAGTGTACTAAGATTTGCCCTGTGTATTTTTACTCTCATAAAAAAAAGTGTCCCATAAGAGAAGATCTCACCATAACACTCTCATAAGCTGACCACGTGGCCATGTCATTTCTGCTCTTCAAGTGAAAAAATTTCACTTGAACACCCATGCAATATGGGGGATAGAAAGTTCATTACACAAATTACGGATCTGAAAGGTGAGAAACAATAATTTAAGATGGTCTTCATGTGTTCAGCAAGGGAGTATTCCATGTAGAGATTCAAGATAGTTTTTCTCTTGTTTCAATGCATTTTGAATCTTGATATCGGTTCTATGAAACTTATTGAATGGTTGTTCTGTCTCAGCAAAATGACACTAACATTGATGTAGACAACAATTATCACTTTGCAAAGCTTGGTAACACTCCAAATCAACTGCTTGTACTTTGCGTTCAATATCTTCATCTTTCACCAAAGGTGATGTAAAACTGAAAAAGATTCCTTAAAACTGATTTTAGGAATTTGTGTCTCACCACAAAAATGATTGCATGCATGTTCAGTCTTGGTGTAAGTATTTGAAAAGCCCACATCGCTTGACAAGAGACTATGGTGCTACACTGCTACAATAGAACCTTGTCAATTATAACATTACAGGAAATATGCCATTATTATAATTTATTGCCCATCCCTGCGTTTGATGATAATATTCCCAGACTTCAATAGTTAAACATGGTAACCAATTTTTCCATAATTCCATACTGATTGAAGTGCTGTTACAGCAGTTATTGGATAATCACTATGACATGTCTCACCTGAATGCTTCTGATTTCTTTCTTGAGATATGACATTTTTAATATGTGACTTAAAACTGTGAGTTCCTGAAGCCTTCTTATTGTTGGTGCCGATGGTGAGGCAAATTTGTTGCTGCTTCATGCTGCACCATCCCCTGAATTGTAATCCAGAAAAATCTCCTAGGATAAGTATAGTTCCTCATTGGTCTTCCAATTGAATTGTCACTTAACCATATCACCTACTGCTTCAAGTTGCTTCAGAGAGGAGTTTGAATTTTTTTGGTAGGAGAAACAGATATTTTGATCCTTTTTATCAGGGCCTCTCCAGCTTCTGCCCAGGATCATTATTTTATGTTTATTACGTGCTTTTCAATTGAGCACATCATATTTTTTATCTTGTGCTTTACAGTACAGGAAATCATTAATATAGGAAGACATCATAACCTTGAGCAACTATGAGCAACTATGAAGATTCCTGTAATTTCCAAAGATTGTCCTGCATTTGTTTCTCATGGTTGGCTGCATTTCCATGACTGAATTTTCCCTTGGGAAATTCTATTGCAATTCCAAGGGAAAGTTCCAGAATTTTGTCTTGGTATGGCCATCTATACTACAATAATTGCAAATAGCAATGATTCTCACCACTATCGTTCGACTGAGCAACTTTGGAGGTCATCCTCCTATCATGTTGTTGGGCACCATACTTTGTGTTTCCTATTGCTCCATTCTATGCTGGTTTTCTGTCCCTTCTTAAAGGGATCATCAAGTTTCTTTCCCTCAAAGAGGGCTAATTTCCTTTTGATTTAGCCACACAAGGCTCCTTGGAGTTTCATCAATAAGTGCTGATCTTCCAGCTGGAGGCTTAACATAATGGATTGCTTCCTGAATTTGGTGGTATAGTCTTGGATATTTTGACCATCGCTTTGGTAGAATTATTTACTATTTCCATTCAATCAGCTGTTCCTCTTGATAGCCAATGGGATAAAACTATTTTTTCAGGAGGCATTTGAACTCCTCCTAAGAAGCCAATGGGGCTTTCTTTTGCTGTTTTGAGGGCTACATGTAGCTCTCCCACCATACTAATGCATGGGTAGTCTTTTTTAGCATAGGAAAGTATGATTTTTTCTTGTCTTTGTATCCTTGGATACTGAAATATCAAATATACCTCTATTTTCCTGAACGAATCATTGAGCTTTTCAGCACCAACTCATTGCTTTGCTAAACAACCAGCTAACAACAACCAATTTTCACTCCTCTCTTCATTGTTGAGTGAATCGAGCTCTCTCCTTTTTGTAAGGGTGGAGGTAACTTCGCAGAAGAAAAGAATGCAGACTCAATGCTTTGCAGAACAGTCAGTTGACAATAACCATTTTTCACTTACCTCTTCATTGTTGAGTGAATCAAGTTCTCTCCTTTGTGCGAGGGTGGTCAATGCCCTCTCAACTGTTGCGTGAAACGAAGAATTCTAGTTGGATACTTGCATGAGGTTTTGAAATTTTGCATCTGTATGTGAGGCTCTTAGTTTTTTGCATCTCCACTGCAACCTCCCTCAATTGAAACACTACTCCTTTTAAGGAGGAAACCTTGATACTCTTTCTGCAACGTAAAGGATATTGAAGCACTGAGATTGATATCTGTATCTATTGGGATGAGATAGGGCAATATCCCCCATCGGATAGTAAGCTCTACTGTTGCTTTCATAACTGCACAGTCTTGAAAATTAATGCTTTCATGTCAATGGAATTGGCGTGGAAGGACGAAGCCAATGTGTAGGAGAGACGTAGATCTTGAGCCACATTGGTCTTGCCTGAAGATGATAACTTAGATAATGGACTTAGGGCTTGTTCCGATGTGTCTTGGTGATTTCTCTCTTGAACTTGGAGTTGGTCGAGTGTTGAGGGTTACCTTGAACCCTAAGTTGGTGTGACCTTTGTGTTAAGACTGCGTAGAGAATCCCTTGAGTTGCCTCTGTGTGGAGATTGCGATGGTATCCCGTGAAGTTGCAAATAAAGCTCTACTTACATGAGTTGTCATCCACAAAACCTAATCCGGAGGACCGTGTCTTGTGAGGTGTCAATAGGTATGTATGTGGATTTGCAGGTCAGAGACCTCAAACTCTTGGTGGCCTCAGCTTAATCTGGTTACCACTTACTCTTTTTTTTTTTTTTCACCCTCTTGGGGATCTTTAGGGGTTACAAGCGTTTCTTCAAGCGAGGTATGCTGGAATCATCATATTTTGTGAAGGACGATACTCTGAAAATATGTTGTACAGTTGGGGTTGTGGTTTGTGCTATTCAAGGCCCCAGATTGCACTATATTCACATCCTTGAATCAAACTTGGGTCAACAATTTGGGGAACTGCTTGAAGATGTTGAAAATGCGAATGTCACATTTGATGTATTAGGGGAAAAATTTCATGCCCATAGAGTTGTTCTGGAAGCACGTTCCCCTGTATTTAAATCCATGTTTTTTGAGTCCTCTGGGGAGTGGAATGACAAAGAAATTAGCATCGAAGGTACAAGGCCAGAGGTGTTTAATGTGATCTTTCATTCTTCCTATGATTATGGAATTGTGCTTTCTCTTTATTTTAATTTTGGAAGATTGGGTATTTGCCTTGAGCTTGTAATTATTTTCCTTTAAAGGCACTCTTGGATGAATGGAAATTATTTTGCATTATATGTATATACTGTAGTGTATGGGAGAGGCTTATGTTTAAAGGTTATGCAGAAACTTGTGGAAATTATTTTCTGCATTAAATGCATTTATTGTAGTCTGCGGAAGAGGCTTATGTTTGCAGGTTATGTAGAAACTTGTATAGTTCTTGTTTGATCTTTGCTGATGGTTGAACACAATTTTTTTTTTCTTTTGTTCTTATCGGCTAACTTATTATAGATGGGAATGGAACAAAGCTTAAGTTAAAGGTTTCCAGGGCTGGGACTTTATTTAGCCACTTGATTATATTTTTCTAGGTAATTGGGATTAAAGGGATGGCATAAAAGCTGAGTTATCTTGAAATACGGTAAAACATATGCGTTTTCTGTAGCAGCAGATATAAAATGAGATATTCAGACATAGGACCTTTCTGTGGAACTTCTCTACTCTTGGTACTATGTTGTCCTGGTGTAAGTAGAGTTCAAATTAAATGTATTTATTCTCTGGGGATAATGTCAAGAAAGCATACTTATTTTAAGGGTACAATGGAATTTAAAATTTAAAGGAAAATTTTCTAAGACTTTTTTGACCTGCTATATAATCTTGGAAATTTGGGATGAATGTCCTAATGTTCAACATTGTCCAAGCAAACCAAATGATTGTATGAGTATATTTTTGAGAAAATGGTAAAAAAATGGCCAGTTCAAGAAAATTATTCCTTAATGATTTTGCTGGATTATCTCTGTAAAATTTCTGTATTTTCATAGGTTATAATGGCCCTTGTTGCTTCAGATATTTAGATTAAATGAATGGTACTTTCCACTTAATTGGATTTTTGTTTGGTTATTTGATTAGACTCTTGAGCATAAGTTATAAATTATTAGTCAAATGCAAGGTATCTTTCAGAATGCTTGTTGAAACTTTGAAATACCATGTGATTAGCAACTTGTTTCTCATTTATACTTCATCGATAACTTAGCTCGATTGTTTTCTAGCCAACCTTATGCTAGACAGAGTCATTCTATCTAGAATAATGATATGATCCAACATCGGACATTTGTTGCTTGCAAACTATCTAGTAAAACTCTGATATTGGTTTAATAATCATGGACCTTGGCTCGTCTCTAAAATCACTTCAGGCTAATGCTTCATGAATCATTTTTGTATTGACCAACAGAAACAAAAAAATATAGTACAACAGGAAAACAATTTCAGATTAGGAAATTTTGCTTTTCATTTGACTTCTTATCTGTTTGTGCTCTATCTCTTTCTCTGCAGTTAAGACTTAGGACCATTCTTTTGTCTGAAATTCAACATGTTTTTTCCAATTACTAGCTTTAGTTGGAATAGTTGAGCTTTCTGCTCTTGGCTGTGAATTTTCCTCTTTGGAGTACTTACAGTTCTAAAAGTTGCAGACTTGTAATGACTGAGAAGATGGAAATTACACTTTTACTTTATCTATGTTTTTGATAAGGATATTTTGTGTAAGGTTTCAAATAGGATATAGATTTTGCTTCAAAACGAGCATTTAGCAACTATTTGGAGATCAAGCTTTAGTATTGCCAGTGTGTTTTGATCAAGAATGGTATACCCCCCACTAAGTGGAACCTAGTAGAGTGCACACTTATTGTTATATTTACATAAGCACAAATACTAATGGTGTTTTTTTAGTAATGATCCAAAAGATAATGTTCTGTACAAGAGAATTCAAATACTTTAGGTTCTAAGGTTTGTTCTTCCATGATTTTCACTGAACAGCAACTCTGAAGCTATAGACATTTAGACAAGGTACTAACTAAAATATCATCCAAGTGTCAGGAACAGCTAAAAATATGGCCATCCAAACTTAGCTACCTGGTTGTGGAAGTAGCCTTAGTCTTACAACATCATTAGATTTCTTGTAGTGATTAGAATGTTGTCTGGAGCTGCAAGGTATGCACATCCCCACCAGTATTCTCTATGGGCCAACATGAGGCCACGTTGCAAACTCAGAGAGGGAATATCTTCACAACATCCAAGGATTGGGCCACCTTAAATGTGATAGGCCGGTCTTAGGAAAGTTTATTAGTTGACATAAACTCTGTTTAGATTTGCTTTGAGGATTCAACCAGGGACAGAATGGTGATCCTTCTGGAGGCAAGTGTGCATTCAAGAGACCTTCATCACTAGGCATCTGCCACTGTAATAATACTCCAATAACTTGTATTTAGTATCAATGTAAAACTATAGGATTGGAATGAAATCCCGGTAATATGCCACTGCAGTATTGGAGTGCTGGTGATGTTATTAGTGGAGTGCGGGAGGATGCTATCAGATCAATCTAGGGACTTATACCTCGAAGTTAGTTTCTAGATAAACAAAACTTTTGGTTTGGGTAATGCCTCATAAACCACCTGCATCTCACAATTGTTATCCACGTTAGAATATTCACAACACACACCCCAACACACACACATGGAAAGAGGAAATATTAATGTAGATTATTCAGAATAATGAAAACATTTACTAGAAATATTTTATTCAAGTTGGTTACATTGAGTATTCAAGGTGTGGTTGGATATCACCTATTGAAGTTATACAAAAGGGTTTCTTTTTGGTGACTGGAATAACGGATTAGAAAGAAGTAAAATGAGATGAATGGAATTTGTATTTTTTTTTAAAACACTTACAGCCGTCGGTTAAGCGACGACCTGTAGGTGATTTTTTTTTTAAAACATTGACAGTCGTCGCTTAACCGATGCTTCACCAATGCTTTAGTTGTCGGTTATCCGACGCTCTACATTTACTCTCGTTGGTTAAGCGACGACCTATAGGATATTTTTTAAAATTTAATATGAATTATTTGTCGGTTATCCGACGCTTTACATTTAATCCTGTCGGTTAAGTGACGGCCTGCAGGATATTTTTTTTAAATTTAATATGAATTATATGTCGGATAACCGACGATTTATATTTTACCCCGTTGGTTAAGCACGAGGGCTTCACTTGTTGGCCAATGTCCTATCACGTTAGTTCATATTGTGGGTTTTAAAATTATAAAAAATCGAACCAATATATTGCAGGTATTGGGGGGATGAGGGGTTTAAGGTGGGGGTGGGTAGGGTGGTTTATAAGGATTGAGGTATAAAAAGGGGCGGAGAGGAGGTTTTAAGTATTGGGAGGGGTTTTCAACAAAAAGAGTTTGGGTCAATATCTCTCAAAATTAAGGGTATTCTTTAATATCCCACGATCGCACATGCTATGTGAGAGGTTCACTAAGTGAAGTCCCCGTGTGGTTAAGCGACAGCTTTCAGGTGATTTTTTTAAAATTTAATATGCATTAGATGTCGGATAACCGACGATTTACATTTAACCAACGGTAAATTGAGCTGTCGCTTAACTGACGGATTGGAGAGATGTTGGATAACCGACAAAAATCCACCAACGCTTAAAAAAAATCATAGTGTCGTACATGCGACAGGGAAGTGTCGAAAATCCGACAATACGGCCGTCGGATTTTTGGTCGAAATGTAGTAGTGACTACAAACCCATGAAAACCAGAAAACCATATGCGTGCCTTCCTCCAACACTGCAAACCCACCAAAACCAGAGAAACCCTATGCGTGCCCTCCTCCAACACTGTAAACCCACCAAAACTAGAAAATCCCTATGTGTTCCCTCCTCCAATGCTGCAAACCCACCAAAACCAGAAACCCCCTATGCATGCATATGGCAAAGGCATGACAATTTTTTGCAATAAAAAGGGTCCCATCATATTGAGTATTTATATAATAAAAAAATTAATCCCTTTTACCCTTAATATAGAATCAATATATTTGTTTGAAATTTTTTTATTTTTTAACCCCCAATACGAACGAACATGTTATCATATTGGTCCCTCCGCGATGCCCTGGTGGATAGAAGAAGGCTATGTGGTAAGTTGAAAGTAAGAATTGAAATTAAATTTAAAAGTATTAAATGGAATTAATATAAGTGAAAGAAATAGTAAATGATGTAAAATATGTTTAGCGTCTCTTAATATAAAACATAATTCGATTTTCTAGTCAACTGACTTGTTCTATACAAATATTACACATTTTATTTTGTCACTAGTACAAAATGAGAAATAAGTGACTATGTGACCAAAAACTTTGGTCACCACAGTTTTTTCAATGGATAAATGACAAAATTTGAGAAATTTCAAGTGAGCTATCTAAAATAACCAAGATAAATGACCAATTTGCTCACTGGATAAGAACTAAACAAAAAATAACCACGATAAATGACCAATTTGGCCTCGGGATAAGAAGTAAACTAAAAACAACCACATAACAATTGGTCATTTTTAGTTGCATCTCTCCGACAATGAAAATTACAATTTTAACAATGAATTTGTACGGTTTACTAAAATTTTAACATTGTAGATGGATTCAGTTCTTAGAGTCTCTGAATCCATCTGCAGTGTTAAAGGTGGTCTCTAAATCCATTTACAGTGTTAAAATTTAGTAAATTGTAAAATTATAGACGGATTCAGAGGCGCGAGCTAGTGTCGAAACATGATGTCATAAGCAAACATACTAAACTTTTTTGCAAGATCATTTCATCTATACTAGCATATCGAGTTCAATGTGCATATCATGTCCATATCTTATTTCACATATTTTTCTTTTGTATTATTCCTTTGATAGACCTGCCAAGTTGCATCATGTCCATCATCATAGTGTGGTTATAAAGTCAAGTCTTGGTTATTTTTTGTCATTCTCTATCGGCATTGTAATGTTATAAAGTTGATGTCATTAAAAAATTCAAGTCTTGGATATTATGATAGGGATGAAACTAACCAACATAGATCCATCTTAAGCCTATTTCTATCAACCACTAAAAAAATCCAATTTCTTGAAATGTAATTTAAAATAAATAATTACAATGAATTATATAAAATCAATAACTCCATCCTTTAAGTTAAAATAACAATATTAACCATGCAAGTTACAATTTTAACAAATTTTCGTATAATCTGCCAAATACAACACGATGTAAATACCCCATTTAAAACACAATTAACTTTTGTACAATGAAGTCAATCGTCCAAGTCGGTCATGACTCAACACCATTGATTTTTTAAAAGTCCAAATGAATGATTATTTATTAATTGAGCGAATAAACAAGCATTGACCATTGTAAAACTCACGGGCATTACTGATCTTCGCAGTCGTGAGAAACTCAATTTACGGTAAGTAGATCACAACGAAGCAATCATATTTGGAATAATGGGGGTCAGAAAAAAATGTTCGTTCAAAATTTCAAAGAAAATTTGAGTTAAAGATCAATAATATACATTGGAAACTCACAGAACAAGAGAAAGCCGGGGAAAAACTCAATGATCGCTTAAAGGAAGTCGACAAAGAATTCAGAAAACAATGTCAAAGTAGATTTGAGAACTGTCGGGCTGACATTTCTAAACAATTGCAAGGCGCTGAAGAAATATTTAAGAAAGAAAATTTTGAGAAAAACGAAGATTGCAGAGTGATGGCTTTTGAAAAAAGAATTTTAGAAGGTATTGTTTTGCAATTGAATGATGAAATTAAGGTGATATCTAAAGAATTAGAAGCAGCTCAAAAAGATTGGAAATTGGCAAAATATGAGCTTTTATCACAGATTGTAGCAGCAAGACAGGAGACTGAGGAGATCGTTAAAGGCAGCCAAATGGCAGAGCAAGCATGGAAGACTGATAAGGACAAGTTTTTGTCTTCATTGGTTGATTATAGGGAAAAAATACATGAGATTTCTATGCAAAAAGAAAGGGCTTTAGTTCAATATAGGGTAGAAACAATTGAAATGCAATCCAGGTTGAAAAGATTGAAAGCAAGGGCACATGAATTTCTTGAACATAAACATAAAGATGATTTGGAAAGCAATGTTGCAGAGCTGCAAACAAAGCTTGATCCATTTTCTAGTGAAAGGGGATTACTAATTCAGAAAAATAGAGAGCTAATCTCTGAAGTAGAGTCTTTGAAAGCGAAGTTGAATGTGCATAATGCGAAGTTGGTTCTCTTGGAAGACAAGATGAAGCAAAGTGTGAGAGTTCTCCAGAAATATAAAACAGAAAAAATTGGTATGCAATGCGAGTTGAATGAATCCAAGAAAACGATTCAGAATTTGCTAAGTATTATGGAACAAGATGGGCAGCTATGGAATGACGAAAAGAGAAATTTGAAGAACACAGTTGCAGAGTTGCAAAAATACCTTGCTGATGACTAGAAAAAATGAATCAATAAACAAAAAGATTGTGCAGTTAATCATTGAGGTGGATCTCTTGAAAAGCCGGGAGAACGAGTATAATGCTACATTGGTTTGTATGGAAGACAAAATTTAGGTTTTAAAGGATGAGTCTTCAAACAATGAAGAGAGGGTACAATTTTAATTGCAACAATGGAAATTGAAATGGAGAGTCTTGAGGAATAGTTGAATGAAGAAGTTGAACAACGTTTATATTTAATTAGGCAGTACAATGTAACACAACAATCTCTTCAACAACGGAATGAAATCTTACAAAAGGAGGTGGACAAAACTGGGCGTTCGCTAAAAGCAAAAAATCAGATAGTTGAAGGATTAGTTGAAGATTTGGAGACTGCTTTGCATTCTGATGTTGAGTCCAGAGAACATCTACCTTTGCAGGTGAGGTCACTGGTCCAAGAAAATGGGAAATCAAGATCGGATGGTTCGTTAGAAAATAGAAACCCAAAATCAATAGGTTCGCCAGAGATAGAAAAGCCGAAGCCAGATCAGGTGCAAGAAAGTGAAAATGGAAAACCAAGTGGAGTTCTTGAAAAGGAAAAACAAAAATCTAATGGTGTTGTTGACCAGGGAACAACAAACGGTTTGCAAGAAAAGGCAACACCAAGAAAGTCACTGGTGCAAGAAAAAGGGAAACCAAGAAAATAAAAAATGGAAAGCCGAATGGCGTTACTGTAATAGCAAAAACAAATGGTGTTACTGTAATAACAAATCGAAAATCTATTGGTGTTATCGAGAGACTAACGGCCAGATTGCTCGAAAAGGCACCACCACGACAGTCGGTGCATGAAAAATGAACATCTGAAGTTTGGCAAAATAGAACACGATCAAAGTTCGTGCCTGAAATACAAACACCAAACAAGGTGCCTCGAAAGCGAATACAAAAGCAGATTTTTGTAAAGAAATCACCAAATAAAAAACCATGGCGCTAGGGAAATTGATTCATAGGCATAGTACCATTTTTCATTGTTTTGTTTTTTTCATTGGTGTGTAGGTTTTTCTTAAAGTATAAATCTATTTTAAACTTACATTTATTAAGCATTTTAATGGGTTCAAATTTATTTTCTACAAGATAGTTGATGGTTCTTGATATATCTACGTGTATAATTTAATTTTTTTGTTACAACATTTCCTCTAGACCTTATACTCTTAGTGCAATGATCAGTCTAAACTGTATAGGTAGTACATATTACAAGTTTATGTTTACTTTATGGTGTGGCCTCATTGTGCTTTAATATTAATGGTTTTCTATTAAAACATTTGTGGTCAATTAAGTGTCACAAAATGCTAGTTATCCATGTTTGAGCTACATGTAAACTAATATATATATAAATGTTTATCATCTTCCTTCCTACCCACTCCAAATTGTAAAATATTAACAACTATCCATGTAATTATATTAAAACAATCACATTGTTATATAATCATTCTTTGGTGTATTATTAAAAGATTTTTAACAAGTGTACACTTGGGATATATTTTATGGTCGTATCTTGTTAACGTTAAATGCATTTTGATTAGGATTTAAATGGGCTAGTTATATGGTTAATTGGAACCCTTAGACAGATTTTAAATTCTTATGTTTATGGAAATTTTTGTTTATTCAATTAATGCTTTAAATTTAATTTTAAGCCAAGTCATCTTGACCGATGACGTATCCACATATACAGTCCACAAGTTGAGTAGTTGTGCTAGTATATTTTTTTCAAGATCAAACACAACATATTCTACAAAACTCATTTCTACTTTGATTAAAGTACTTCAACAAATTTAATTTGTAGTTTGCATTGCTTCTCCTAAATTTGGAATTGTTAATTTGATTCCAGTGACTCGAGTCTGAACTAACTTCTAAAAGACATGTGAACTCATTAAAATATGAAAAGGAAAACTACTAAGAGAAAGATAGAGATATGTAAATAGCTATGAAAAACTAATTCGAGTTTGGAAACAAAAGTAATACAACTCATGAAGGTGTATTGATCATGAACAAGGAAGACATAGAAATAATAGAGGAGAAATATATTTACTCCCCACAACTAATAATCGTTAGATTAGAGAATCGAGAGTATTGTTTAGATTGATTTTATGATAATAGTTACAAATTTGACAATTTGATTAACTTGTGGTCTATCAATTTTCAAAATTGTGCTAATATCTAATGAAGTTGTGGATTAAATATTAAAATAAATTAAAAATTAATAAACCACTCAACATATGAAAAACAAAATATCACCGGTTTTGGGTTTTGTCTATACTTTATTATATTATTTTATGTATTCATCACATTATCTTTGGGATTTTGACCTTTTATGCAAGTTAATGTTTTTACCCCTTCTAAAATTATTTATATGCTTGGCATATTAATACAAATGTCTCCACTTCAATTTTGAGAAAATGGTGTATAACTCTTAATCATATATGAAACACTTATTTTGGTTTAATTGAACTTCTGTCCAAAGAAATCAAGATGTAAAATGACTCTACTAAGTGCACTATTAACAACATGATCACCTTGAAGTACTTTATTACAATGATGCAAAGCCAATACTAGTTTTTTTTCGTCACATTATTAGTCCCTGCCTTCAGACTAGTAAGGTCTATATGAATGGCCTTGTTGCCATTTCATTTCTTTTGCAATGTGATGGAGGGACTTTGTATAAAATTATCCCGAGTTTTTTGGAAATGTCTTTAATTTTTTATTAGCTCCATTTATGTGCATGAATTGGATTTCACCTGTTGTTTTATTAACCAATTGATTATTTGTTACTCTTATTTGGCCTCATTTTGAGGGAAAGGTCAATTTTAGTTATGTGATTATGTATTGCATTGAGTTTAAAATTTTGGCATCAAGTAATGCTAGAAATCATTTAGCATTAAAGTCTTAGCATTTTATGTCTGTTTTCTCAGTGGTAATCAACTACTAACCACTTTCACCTCATGCTATGAAATTCCTCGCTGTATATTTCATCGCCTGATGCTACTCCCTTTCACCCTTCCTAGATACTATAGTTTCTTCATCTAATATTTTCTTGTTTGGTTGGGTCTTAGCTTTAGTTTCTTATGCATCTCTTTGTGTAGAGTGATTTCTAGGATGTGTCTCTAGATTTTTATCTATGTTTCACTTGATGGCTATCTTAACCTAGTTCATGCTGGAAAAAATAATTACTCACGCAAGTTGTAGCAGAACTCAACCGACTCTACAAGATTTCGTATCAATTCTGTCTATGTCAGTCATCCTAACAAGGGTGAAGAGTTCATGACTCTGTAATGTAAATTAGTCAAATTTATTTTCTGAACTTAAGTTTTAGGTAGATAGTTATTATATCCATTAATGTCAATACTGTTGATTCACGGAGAAGCAATTTGTAGTTTCCCTACAAATAGAAGAAGAATATTGTAAATCAGCTAGAGAGAAAGAGAGAACTCAGAGAGAGAATTTTGAGTAGAAAGTGAATAAATAATAGAGTTGAAGCTCAAGCTTCTCCGTGTTTTATTTTTTCGAAGAGGCTAATATTTGTAAAAGAGTCCGTCAAAGATCCGACAATTTTCTATTACCTTTTTGTTATTTCTCGACAAGTTATATAAATCAAATAGTTTATGATTTACATGCATGTTTAATTAGCCGACATTTTTTCCATAATTACTTGTGTACTTGTTGTTTACATTTATGGTTTGAGTGAAAGATCAAAAAATCCATAAACATTTCACCCAGTAAAAGTTCCAGGTTTTACGACAAAGTGGTTGACCCAAGTCTTCGTAAATGTTTGGTTATATGTTTTTATAATCATGTCAAATTGTTGATTGTGTTAGTTTTTACTTCATATTACCGGTGGGTGAAAAACATTTGTAATTTCTTAAGTCTTTTAGACTAATAAATATCCTATTTAAATTTTGACTAAAATCAAACCAGTCAACCAAGTGAGTCAAAGTAAAATTGTCGACTTAAACCTGTCAAAGTTATAAAACTAACATGTGGTCGAAGTAAACCCGTCGAAGTGAAGTGAGTCGGTAAAACTGACAAGTAATAACTTGTGGAGGTAAAAAGAGTCGGGTCGAAAAGTACGACCAAATTTAGTCTTTAAAACTTGTTGAAATATTTTGGTAGACTTGTCTAGTGAGAGTTAGAGAAGTTTTACCCGACAAGTAAAAAGAAAAAGGAAGTCGACATGAATGTTTTATAACTAAGCGTTAACTCATGTTTATCCGTATCGATTTTTTCTAACTAGTATCAAAGCGTGTTTAGGAAAGAAATCTTCTCTTAAAAAGGGAAAAAGTAATTTTTTAAGGTAAAATTAAAAATGGCTTCTACTTCTAGTCGAAATATGTCGAGTTTGCAAACCCTAATTTTTATAGGAAAGAATTATCAATATTGGTCTCTAACAATGAAGGATTTGTTCAGAATTCGAGATGTCTCAAATATAGTACAACATGGTTATGCAGAACCAACACATCAAGAAGCATATAAAAATATCACGCAAGCTGAGAAAGATGGCTTGAGGGAACAGAGGAAGAAAGATGAAAATTATTTGTTCTACATACACCAAGCCATGCATGAAAGCATACTCCCAAGAGTAGCAACAACAATTAATGCTAAGCAAGAATGGGACACATTGGAGACCGCAAGTCAAGGCTTGGACAAGGTAAAGACTTCAAAGTTGCAGGTTTTGAGAGGAGATTTTGAATCTGTGTCCATGAAAGAAATAGAGTTAGTAGACTCATTCTACAGTAGAGTTGTTGGTTTTATAAATTAACTTAAATCTTATGGATAAACCATAAAATACCAAAGGATGGTTGAAAAGGTTCTTAGAATTCCTTCCCCAATATTTGAATCCTTGGTTGCGATCTTGGAAGAACAGATAGACATGTCGATGTTGACCATTGATGAGTTTCAACCTTCACTCATCAATCACAAACACAGAATTAGCATAACACATACATTATTGGAAGGTGCATTCGCATCATAGTTATCAATAAGTCGTGGTATAGGCACGCGAAGAATAAACTCTAGAGGCAGAGGAAGAAGTTCTTCCAGAGGAGGATGCGGCATAAGTCGTGGAAATTTAGTTGGTAGAGGAGAGAATCAAAATCCAAGTCATCTAAGTGGTCATAGGTTTGATAAATAAAAAAATGCAATGTCATAATTGTAAGAAATTTGATCATTATGCATATGAATGTAGGGAGAAACAATATGACCAAGGAAGGAAAAGCCCAAATCAGTCGACCAACTCCAGCACTCTGTTGAGTGCAATGTTAATGGAATATGCATCTCCAATTGAATTCAATGCTATTCAAGAAAACATGAAATATGGTACTTAGATTCAGGTTGCAACAATCATATGAATAGTGATTAAAATTTGTTTTCCAGCCTAGATAATTCAATTCAAACTGATGTTACACTTGGAAATAATGTCCAAGTTACTATTTTTGGAAAAGGTACCATTGGTATTCTAACCAAATAGGAGGAGAGTAGATTTATTCCTGATGTCTATCATGTCGAAGGTCTGAAACATAATTTGTTGAAAATTGGACAACTGATATAGAAATGATACAAATTCTATATAGAATATGATCACTGTATGATTAAAGACATTCGTCCAAGTTACCAGCTGATAGAAAAAGTTCCAATGAAATACAATCGCTTGATTCCCTTGAGGATAATTCCAGACATGAAAGGAAAGACAAATATAGGAACTGCATTCAAGGAATAAAGTAAAGAAATAGTCAATCACTTTGACAAGAAATAAATGACAGTGTTGTTTATCGGGCTCCATTTCAAACAGAATTTTAGGATGAATCCTGGTTGTGGCATTTCATATTTGGACAGCTGAATTTTGGTGGGTTGAAGCTACTCCACACAAAGAATATGGTGAAAGGTTTTCCATTGATCGACATACCAGAAAGAGTTTGTGAAGGCTGAATTTTTTGCAAGCAGCATAGAGAGACTTTTCCAGTCGAAAAGTCATATAGAGCACGCACACCACTTGAAATTGTGCACTTTGATATTTGTGGTCCAATGCAGACATCATCTATTGGTGGCTGCAATTATTTTCTAACTTGTATTGATGACTACTCAAGAAAAACATGGGTATATTTTCTGAAACATACATATGATGCATTTAGTTATTTTTTAGTAGTTCAGGGCACTCATGGAGAACCAACGTAGAAACCACATCAAAATATTAAAGATCGATAGAGGAGGTGAATATGTTTTGAATGAATTTCTAAATTTTTGCAAGACCCATGGCATACAAAACAAATTCACTACACAGTATAAACCTCAGTAGAATGGTGTTTCCGAAAGAAAGAACATAACCATTATGGATATGACGCCCAGCATCATGGTAGCCAAGAATTTTCCAAATGAATATTGGGCTGAAGCAGTCGTAATTGTTGTATATCTCATTAATTGATGTCTAACAAAGAGTGTGAAGAACAAAGTTCTTCGAGAATCATGGATTGGTATGAATCACAGTGTTATTCATTTAAAAGTTTTTGGTTTTCTTGCATATCCTCATGTTTCAGATGAGATGAGAAAGAATCTAGACAACAAGGGACAGAAATGTATTATTGTTGGCTACTCGAAAGACACAAAATAATACAAGTTGTATGATCATCTCCCAAGGAAAGTGGTCATCATTCAAGATGTTCAATTTGTCGAGAATGAATCATGGGATGGAACTGTTGACGTAAATGTCAAGATTGTGTCGAATGTCGACAATGATGATATAACAAAGGAAGTGATTCAAACACCACATGTAATTCATTCGGTTGTAGCACCGTCGACTCCCATGATAGGGAAGGTTCCTTAAGTAGGGTTGCTGTGATCCTTCTATTTGGTTTTCAACGTCTCTCACCACCGAAGCATATTTTTGTAAAGAAATCACCAAATAAAAAACCATGGCTATGGTGAACATGGCTTCATAGGCAATAGGCATATACCATTTTTTCGTTTAATTATGGTGTTGAGTTTTTTTTTTATATTATTATTGGTTTGTTTTAAAAATGTAGAGATTTATTTTAAACCTAGATTTTTTAAACATTTTAATGGGTCTAATTTTTTTGTACATTTTTAAGATAAGTGATAGTTTCTAATATATCTAGGTTTGAGATTAAATAAATACAATTTGATTTTTTTTGCTCTTGACATCTCTTTTATGGTTGCCCTTCGTGTAATGATGAGTCTATACAGTATTATACCTCAAAATAGTTGATAGTTCTTAATATATCTAGGTTTGAGATAATCAATATAATTTGACATTTTGTTACTACATCTCCTCCATGGTTGCTTTGGAGCAATGATGAGTCGATAAAGTATAAAGTATGTAGGTAATACATATTGTGAAGTTTCTATTTGCTTTATGGAGTAGAGTCATTCTGCTTTATGACTATTTATGTTTTTTTATTAAAATATTAGCTACAAATTAAGTGTCATGAAGTGCTAGTTATATATGCATCAATTACATGTAAATTAATATAGATATATTATGGCTATAAAATAAATCTTCATGATTTTTCTTCCACTCACTTCAAATTATAAAATATCAACTTATTTATGTTAAAACAGTGACATTGTTATATAATCATGTTTTGGTGTACTATTAAAAGATTTAATTATTACTTCTATGCTAATATCTCATATTTTAGGCTTCAATAAGGGCATTAACAAGATTAACTTGAGTGTAATAAGTGTACATTCGAGACTTATTTTATGGCTGTATCTTGTTATGGTTAAATGCATCTTGATTAAGATTTAAATCGGCATTGCTAAATGGTTAAGTGGAACCCTTTGTCAACCTTTAAATTCTTACACTTATGGAACATTTTGTTTATTCAATTGATCCTTTAAATTTATTCTTAAGCCCATAAAGCTTAAAAATGATTGATGGTCTTGAGTAGCTATGCTAGTATACATTTTTCAAGATCAAGCACAACATGTTCGACAAAACCCAGTTCTAGGTTGATTGAAGTACTTTAGCAAATTTAGTATGATGTTTTCATTGCTTCTGCTAAATTCAGAACTCTTAATGTGATGCGAGTGACGAGAGGTTGAACTAACTTCTACAAGTGATGAACTCATTAAAATATGAAAATCCAAACTCCGAAGAGAAAGATATAGATATGCAAATAGCTATGAAGAACTGAGTCAGGTTTGGAAACAAGGAAGTGATAGAAATAATAGAGGAGGAATCTATCTATTCTCCACAAGTGTAATAATCGTTAGATTAGAGAAACCAGAGGAGGAGAAATCTATTTATTTAGATTTGACAATTTGATTAACTTGTAGTCTATCGATTTTCAATGATGTGCTAGTATCTAATCAAGTTGTGTATTAAATATTGAAAGAAATAAAAAATTAAGAAGTCGCCCGACATATGAAACACAAAATGCCACATAGACAGCATTTAAGATTATGTTTTTGTGTTTGCATAAGCCACAAAATTCCACATACACACCATTTAATATTATGGTTTTGTGTTTGCTTAAGGCACTCATTCAAGAAAGCATTGGAAGCAATTTTTTTGTTGTCATATTTAAGAGGCGCCATATGAATTATAGTTGACACCATAAATTGAATAAAAAACACCACCAACAATACATTTGTCATGCAATAGACATCATTTTTATTAATTTTGACAAGTAGCCATCCCCAATAGTATGAAAATCATACAATTTGTGCAAATTTGAGATGTGTAGATTGTAGTTCTTATGAAGGTCATTGATGTAGTGTGATGGAAGCAATGTAGTTGAAACAAAGGCAAAGAGGGGAAATTTTAACTCAAACATAGATGCTTGTTTTCTCGTTTTATTTGTTCCATTTAATTTTATTTATATTATTTATTTTTTTGAGTACAACTGTTTTTTACCAAACATTTGTGTTTTAATCATTAGGGTATAACCTATAATTGTAACAATAAGCTAGGAAGAGAAAGTTGGTATAACTTTGTTATTTTGGGTTAGGACCCAAAGAGACTGGGTTCATTATCAACCAGGCTTATGCTTCACCCTTGATTATCAGGGATAGAATATCAGGGTGGCTCTTTCCATTGAAAAAAATATATACAATAAGCTTTCAGAAAAGTTAAAATATAAAGTTTAATTTATATAATAAAACTTCCTTTTCTAAATAATATAAATCAATTAATATTTAGATTATATTTTTATTTTTATGTAACCTTGAACTTTATTGTATTGTATTTTGAAACATATAACATGAACATCTTTTTGGTTCAACTAATGAAACATCAACTAAAGAAAAAGTTGGAGTTGCTATGGCAATGTTCACACAGAAAAAAACTGGGTTATACAAGTAGTTTTTGGAAAGCTAGTAGTATTTTACTAGAGTTATTTTTGAATTTTGACTTTATATTTGGGCTAAAATTGTAGGGGCAGCATGAGATCACCTATATCATTGTCATCTTTTCCCTTCAACTACCATCATTCGAAATTTCATCCTTTTTCTAGCAAATTCCATCTTCACACCTGCAAAATTTAAATTTGGATCATCTCCTCGCATCCATGAGTAGCCATATTATTTTTCTGTGGTTAGCATTACTCTAGATTATACTTAGGATCTCCCTTTTTGTCAAAAAAAAATTGAGAACTATGAATCGAAGGCTAGCACCCTTAGGACATGCACAATCATAATTTTGTAAAAACTATGTAGCAACTTTAAAAACAAGTTGAAAACTAGACTCATAGCAAGTCACTAAATGAGCAATATGCTAAAACCATATAACATTTCCCACTTCTAATTTTTCCTTGAAAGAATTAAAATTTTCCCAATGACAAGGAAGGCCGCTCCAAATGGCGACTTAGTATAGACATCTCTTCCATATAGATAGAAGCCGATTGTTGTAATTTGACTACCAAACATCTCTTCCATGGTCTAGATGGTTGGTAGTCAACATAATTAAATCAACTAATTTTTTTTTTTTAAATTCTTGTGGCTCTTACATTCATATTTTTACTTTGTGAATGTATTTTTCTACACTACTTGTAGGCTATAAACGTTCCTTACTCGAGATTTCACAACGTTCCTATGTTATTGGGATTATATCCATATTTTATGTTTTTGCAAGCTGGTATGTTCTTTAGTTGATATTTCACAAAATGAAAGTCTTATGTTATTTTGGGGATTACGTTCACATTTTATGTTTTTAATGCTTGTATGGTTCACTTTTAAACCTCTTTCAAATTTTGTGATAGAAGAAGGCTAAGTGGTAAGTTGAAAGTAATAAATGCAATTAAATTTAAAAGTATTAAATGGAATTAATATAAGTGCAAAGAACAATAAATCATGTAAAATATATCTAACATCTCTTAATATAAAACATATTTTGGGGTCGAGTCAATGACTCGTTTTATATAAATATTACACATGATTTGGATTTGTACAAGGAAAATAAAACTAAGAAATTAATATAAAACATATTTCGTGGTCTAGTCAATGACTCGTTCTATATAAATATTACACATGACTAGTATATATAAATTGAATACTCAAATGCTTATCCATACTTATTTATGTATTTGAAGGGAATAAGGATCTTGTATTTTTAGTTTTGCAATTTATGTAAACAATTAAAAGATTTAGTGCACACACATGTGTGCAAAATATGCAACTAAAATATTCATTTGTGAGTTTTGAAAAATAATAATCAATATAATTTTGTGAGAAAAATTAAAAGAAAAGTATGCACTCACTAGTGCATCCTGTCTAGGTCATGTACACATATTTCATTTTTTTTAATTATTAATTTACCATTAAATTATTTTGCACACACACAAGCCACTTTTTAATTACTCTTCAATTATTTAAGGACAGGCGTTTAATTTGGAAATCCGACACAATTCTCTAGATTTCATATTTTAGCCACATGTCAAAATTCATATGGAAAATATGAATTTCGAGTGTTTTAATTTAATATGAGGGTAAAATTTACATTTTGCATTGCCATATTTGGCCAAAAAGAGTTACCCATCTTCATGGAATCACCTAAAAGTTAGATGTACTATACCGTTATGGTTGTTTTGTTGCTCGAACAGACCTCCTGACATTTCAAGTGTTTTGTTTCACCTCTTCGTCAGATTCAGTCGACTCCCTTAAATCCATACTTTCATCGCTCATTTCAAACTCTTGATTTTCTAGTTTTTTTAACCTCTTCATCCCTAGAAGTTCCTCTGAATTCTCTAAATATCACATCTCGACTATAAAATTCCTTCCTTTTCACTGGGTTCCATAGCTTATACCTTTTCACTCCGTCCTTATGCCCTATGCAGATGCACTTCTCCAACTTGTTGTCAAGTTCCGTTATTTTCTCCTTTGGGATATGCACAAAGGCATCACACCCAAACACTTTAAGATGTGTATGAGAAGGGTTTTTACCATCCATGCCTCATATGGAGTTTTGTTGACTAGATATCACAACGAATACCTATTCACTATGTAACACACTATGTTGAATGCCTCTTAGCAGAATTCCTATGTGACTCCTACACCACTGAGCATGCTCCTCTCTTTCGCCATCAACGTTTTTTTCATTCTTTCATCAAATCCATTTTTTTGATACATGTATGGGGTCGTGTTTTATCAAGCTACACCTTTCTATCTACATAATTGGTCAAATGATTTTCCATAGAATTCTCCTATGTAGTCAATTCTCAACACCTTGATATTTTTACCGGTCTAGTTCTCCACAAGAACTTTGAACTCTTGAAACCTATCAAAAACCTCAAATTTTTTCCTCAAAAAATACAACCATGTCATTCTTGAGGATTCATATATGAAATAAATGCAATATTCAAATCCTCCTAGTGAAGGGACCAACACTGGACCAAACACTTCACTTTGTATTTACTTCAGTATTTCCTAAGCCCTAGTAGCGCCAGATGAGAATCTTACATGACTTTGTTTACCATGAATACAATTTTCACAAAAGTTGACTTCTTCAAAGAAATCGGTGGGGCCTTTAAGCATACATTTATTGTGCATAACATGAATACATTTCTCACCTAAATCTTAGGCCTTCATCCCCATCAAATGGAACCAAAAGAATATAAGATTTATGTGTTGAATGAATCAATCTCTTCAAGGGACTAATTCAACACCACTAAATTGACTACACACAAAACAAGATCTCTGGTATTTAGGTAAATAGATTAGGAGCATAGCATAAAAGCTTGAGAAAATACCATATCCAAACCATCAAAATGCTAAGGATAACTACCATTTCTTCATTCATGTCGTAAGAACCATAGGGATGCAATAGCATTGTAAAGAACCTCTTAATAAAGATAATCATGGAATGCATTTTCCATTAATATGATACACATATAAATACAACAAGACATGAACCTCAGTTTCCTCTTCCAAGAGATCTCTTGGAATTCATTGTGACTCTTCATATTCACTTATGGAGAATGCAAATAGTAATAATAAACTTTTACCAACCCTAAATGATTAGGTTTCCAACTAGTTTTATCATTTAAACATTTTTCATTATCCATAGCTTGTCATTCCTCACTGGTTATGAGTATTCAAGTTCATGATTTACTATTTAGACAACTTAAAATTACATTAGACATGACCATGAGTCACTCCTCATGTTACATAAAATTTCCCTAGACTTTATTACAATTGCATAATTGCCAATTAGAGGAAATTTTAACTTCAAAGGGACCTCTTAAGGAAAATTTAAGGAAATTTATAAAATAATGCAATGTAGACAATATGTTAATATATTTTTCTAAATTTTTACTTTTATCTAAGTTACACAATTTATCTCACGTTTATCATAAAGAGTCTTCTTTATCTATTTTGTATTTAAACTAATTTATTATCCTGAGATTTAATAAAAAAAATTAACTTGTTTTTTATTTATTTAACTATTTTATATTTAAATTAGTTTATTAACACAATATTTAATAAAATTCGTTCATCCAAATTATTTTCTAAAAAGTCCCTATCTATCTATTTTATATTTAAATTAATTTATTAGCACAAAATTTAATAAAATTTGTTAACCCGAATTTAATTTTTAATATTTAATATAATTTTGGGTCACTTCACTTAATATAGGGGCAAAGAAATTAATTTTTATTTTTAATATTTAATATAATTTTGGGTCACATGATCTTTATAGGGGCTAAAACATTAATTTTATTTTTAATTTTTAATATAATTTTGGGTCGCTTTGTAACCTTCATGTTTAGGGTAGGTAAATTGTATCATTAAAAAAATCCACCTATACTGAAATTAAATAATTAAAAATCACCATGTAATATTAAAATGCCTAGTCATACCGGAACCCGTTTTAAATTTTAAAGGATTTTGATCGGCTTACACATCATCACAAGGATTTCCTAAGTCCCATTTTAAGTTGAAATCTCCTCTAATAAGTTAGTACTCTCATGTTGTCCATTATATACACCCCAAAGGATTTGTATGAATTTTAATTAATTTCTCTAATCATTAGAATTCAATATTATTTTTAATCAATTTGAACCCCCTTCTAAACTAATCTTTAATTAGCTAGGATAATGCCACCTTTACGCTAACATGCATGCCCATTTTTCCTTGTGGAATTTTCACAACTTATAATTTATGTCATGTAAGATCTATTGATTTCCTACCCCTTTAATCTAAGATCTCCATGTCTTCCAAATTCCTTATAACTATCTACATCCTCATACAAATATTTTAACTTATTTCAATTAATTGACAACACTTTCTTTCGATAGGAATTGCCCTTATTTAAGATTTATAATGAATCCTATCAGGATTACTATATAGTTGCACTTGTATGATTCGACGACAATTTTCCAAAGGGTTACTTGTTTAAAGGATGTAGCTAAAGAGTGCATATAAAGAACTTAGTTATCATTTCTACTTCATCATGATTATAAAAATCTTAGAATCTTACATCACATTTTAGGTTAGGCCAAGAACTTAGTTATCATTTCTACTTCATCATGATTATGACAATCTTAGAATCCTACATCACATTTTAGGTTAGGCCACTACTCCTTGTCGATTTCGTATATTACTTTATTACAAAGTGCATTCTTATCATTCATTTGTGGAACTTCCAAAACACATCATATTCTTGTGAAGTATCTAGCTATATCATCCTTATAAATTGTTCATAAGTTACCCTCACTAGAAAAATGAAGAACTCATTGTTTGTCCTTTCCACATGATGGTCTCTTCTTAATGCCCTCTAGTTTAGGCTCCTATGTCCGTAATGTATAGCTTAAGGAAAACACGTAATATATATCTCAAGTCCTAACTTACACACATATTTCTATGTCAACAAACTTCATTCAACACATAAATTCTTTCTCAATCATTCTACAATGAGTGCATCAAAGTGTTCCATCATCCCACCTAAACTGAGTATACGCTTCTTATTCTCCTATATTGGTACTTCTCTTAGTTACACATTTTTATAATTTTGCATCCGTAATATATGAATATTTCTATCTATGTTGTTGACAAGAGTTTCTTTGTAACCTCGTTCTTGGTCTAGTATATACACATGGATAGTAGATTCATGTATATCTCCCATGCTTAAAGAAACATGTATGTTGTATGTGCTTATATCATACTCTTCCTTTCATATGTTCATAATCATTAATTTTGTTTTATGAGTTTTAATGTTTCATAGTCTAGACATTAATGCTTGTAATATATGTTATAGGATTGCCTTTGTAGATTAGTAATCAACAAAGCATGTGCATATGCATACCCTAATTTATTTCCTACCATCGGTATGAAAAAAAATAAGAGGGAAGAAGAAGAAGACAAGATGCATCCTACAAAGGTCTACGAAGATAAGTTCCAATGCTTGATTCCTCATGTATCACTATTTCTAATGCACTCCACCTAGGATTTTTGTACTTTTCATGTGTTGAATCAAGCATACATTGGATCACATGTATTTCATACAAAGTAGTTGTGAGGATGTGCTTAATGCCTTGGCATCTCATTGAATCTCACACAAACAATAGTTGGTTTGAATATTGGAAAGATTTGTTAATATCTTATAACCCCAAACTAGACTCTAGGTTCCTTATAATTACCACTAATCAAATCACAAAACATACCATATCCCTAGAATGGCTCCACAAATACTCTAAGAGAGTAGGGGTGTGTGATTCTCCACTCTAGACGGTATGATGGAATATAGTCAACGATGATGTTTCCCTTGACACTAATAATGTATGGATATATTACAATACAAGTTAAAATAGAGATGCATAAATAAAAAAGTGCATTATTTTACTACATAAATTAACTCATAGTTAACATATAAATAGAGATAATTATTAGTACATATCTCTCACACTTGTTACCATAGAAAGTAAACATTAGTGCATGTGATAACCTCTAGGTCACTATTTGTTTTAAATTGATCATTGTATTGTATCTTTTTTCTCTCTCTAAAAGGTGGTGTCCTCGAATCAATGCCAAATAATTTTTCATTATTACATAAGCTACTCATTTTCCATACAATTGCCATGAATCGATTTTACATATACAAGTTTCCAATTCTCTTTCCTAATTGCATAATGTATGTTAAAGCTAAGAGTGCAAAATCCACTATCTTCTTGATTACAAGAAATCATTTTCCATTCTTACCATTAAGAAAATTACATTTATAACACATAAGTTGTGAATACCACATATTCCACTATAGAGTTGGAGTTATATTTTTTTTGTCTAAAATTTCTTCAATATCTATTAACCAAGAACAAAAAATTGTGCACATAATTTCACCATTAACTATATCTTCCCATCACTAAAAAGATTAATAAAAAATAAGATATCAATACAATCTATTAATGATGTTAAAGTCACAAACCACTTCTGAAACCAATCATAAATTTAGAACATAACAAATGAAAACACAAGATGATATGAAGTAATAATGTCTAGATACAACATGAATGGGTCGAACGGTTAGGAACATGTTTTTCCTTCTAGGAGATCATAAGCTCAATGTGTTTAATGTGTTTCCTCCTAAAAAGAGATTGTTGTAATTTGACTACCAAACATCTCTTCCATGTTCTAGATAGTTGGTAGTCAACGTAATTAATGCAACTAAATTTTGCTTTTAATTCTTGTGACTCTAACATTCATTTTTTTTTTACTTTGTGACTGTATTTTTCTACATTGCTTGTAGGCTATAAACATTCCTGAGTCGAGATTTCACAATGTGACATTCTTATGTTATTGGGATGATGTCCATATTTTATGTTTCTAATAGCTAGTATGTTCCTTAGTTGAGATTCCACAACATGAAATTCTTATGTTATTATGGGATTATGTTCATATTTTATGTTTTTGAATGGTTTACTTTTAAATATCTTGTGAATTTTGTGATAGAAAAAGGCTACGTGGTAAGTTGAAAGTAATAAATGTAATCAAATTTAAAAGTATTAAATGGAATTAATATGAATTCAAAGAATAATAAATGATGTAAAATATGTTTAACATTTCTTAATATAAAACATATTTCGTTTGATTAGTCAAACAACTTGTTCTTTATAAATATTACATATTTTCATTTGTCACTAGGACAAAATTAGAAATAAGTGACTAGGTGATCAAAGATTTTGGTCACCACTATTTTGTTAAGGGATAAATGACAAAAAAATGGAAAATTTTAAGTGAGCTAAGTAAAAATGACCAATTTGGTCTTGGGATAAGAACTAAACTAAAAATGACCACATAACAATTGGTCATTTTAGTTGCACCTCTCTGACAATGGAAATTACCATTTTAACAATGAATTTGTACAGTTTACTACTAAATTTTAACAGTGCGGATGGATTCAATTCTAGGAGTCTGTGAATCCATTTACAATGTTAAAATTTAGTAAATTGTAACACTATAGACAGATTCAGAGACAAGCTAGTGTCGAAATATGATGACATAAGCGAACCTAGTGAACTTTTTTGCAAGATCATTTCATCTATATTTTCACATGAGTTCGATGAAAGTATCATGTCCATATCTTATTTCGCTATTTTTTCTTTTGTATTATTCCTTAGATAGATATGCCAAATTGCTTCATGTCCATCATCATAGCGTAGTTATAAAGTCAAGTCTTGGATATTATGATAGGGATGAAACTAACCAACATAGATCCATCTAAAGCCTAGATCTATCAACCACTGAAAAAGATCCAATTTTTTAAAGTGCAATTTTAAAAAAATAATTACAATAAATTATATATAAAATAAGTAAGTCCATCCTCGAGTTAAAATAACAATATTAAATATTTTAACGAATTTTCATATAATCTACGAAAGACAATACTACGTAAATACCCAATTTAAAACACCATTAACTTTTGCACAATGAAGTCAATCATCCAAGTCGGCCATGACACAGCACCATTGATTTTTTAAAAGTCCAAATGAATGATTATTTATTAATAGAGCGAATAAACGAGCATTCACCATTGTAAAACTCACAGGCACAACTGATCTTCGCGGTAGTCAGAAAGTCAATTTCCAGTAAGCAGATCACAACGAAGCAATCGTATTTCAAACTTTCATCGGATTTGCCAGAAGAGATATAAACGATCCACCTTTCATTTTACATATTTTTCTTCAAACAAGACGGCGGGGAAAGGCAAAGGAAGCCAGTTACTTGTTAAAGAGGTTAACAACATGCAACAAGAAAAGGCCTTTCTTTTACAAAAGCTCACTCAAATGGAATCAAACATTTACAATCTTGAAAGAAAATTCGAGTCAACGATCGATAATCTACATTGGAAACTCACATAACAAGAGAAAGCCGGGGAAAAACTCAATGATCGCTTGAAGGAAGTGGAGAAAGAATTCAGAGAACAATGTCAAAGAAGAGCTGAGGACTTCCGGGTTGACACTTCTAAACAAATGCAAGGCGCCGAGGAAAGATTTAAGAATGAATTTTTTCACAAAAACGAAGATTGCAGAGCGATGGCTTCTGAAAAAAGAATTTTAGAACGTACTTTTTTGCAGTTGAATGATGAAATTCAGGTGATATCTGCAGAATTAGAGGCAGCTCAAAAAAGATTGGAAATTGGAAAAAGATGAGCTTTTATCACAGATTGTAGGAGCAAGACAAGAGAGTGAGGAGATCGTTAAAGGACAGAGCAAGCATGGAGACTGATAAGGACAAGTCCTTGTCTTCATTGGTTGCTTATAAGGAAAAAATCCATGAGATGTCTATGCAAAAAGAAAGGGCTTTAGTTCAATCTAGGGTAGAAACGATGGAAATGCAATCCAGGTTGAAAAAATTGAAAGCAAGAGCACACGAATTTCTTGAACATAAACATTTGTGGGTTTCTGAAAAAGAAAATTTGGAAAGCAATGTTGCAGAGCTGCAAACAAAGCTTGATCCATTTACTACTGAAAGGGGATTACAGATTCAGAAAAATAGAGAGCTAAGCGTTGAAGTAGAGTCTTTGAAAGCCAATTTGAATGTGCGTAATGCGAAATTGGTTCTCTTGGAAGACGAGATGAAGCAAAGTGTGAGAGATCTGCAGAAATGTAGAACAGAAAAAATTGGTATGCAATGCGAGTTGAATGAATCCAAGAAAATGATTCAGCATTTGCTAAGAAATATTGAACAACATGGGAATTTATCGAATGACGAACAGAGAAATTTGAGGAACACTGTTGCAGAGCTGCAAATAAACCTTGAGTTGATGACTACTAAAAGTGTATCAAAAAGCAAAAGGATTATTGAGTTAATCAGTGAAGTGGATCTCTTGAAAAGCCGGGAGAAAGAGTATAATGCTACACTGGTTTGTATGGAAGACGAAATGCAGGTTTTAAACGACGATTCTTCAAGAAATGAAGAGAGGGTACAATCTTTGCTTACCAAAATTTCAACAATGGAAATTGAAATGAAGAGGCTTCAGCAACAGTTGAGTGAAAAGTCGAACATTCTCTTCAACAACGAAATGAAATCTTACAAAGGGAGGTGGACAGAACTGAGCGCTTGCTAAAAGCACAAAATCACATAGTTGAAGGATTAGTTGAAGAATTAGACACTGCTCTGCATTCTCTCAGCAAGGATGTTGAATCCAGAGAACATCAACCTTTGCAGGTGACGTCACTGATCCATGTAAATGGGAAATGAGGATCAGATGATTCGTTAGAAAATGAAAAACCAAAATCAATAGGTTCGCCCGAGAAAGAAAAGCCAAAGTCAAATCAGATGCAAGAAAGTGAAAATGGAAAACCAAATGGTGTTATTGACCAGGGAACAACAAAGGGTTTGCTCGAAAAGGCAACACCAAGAAAGCCACTGCTGCTAGAAAATGGGAAACCAAGACCAATTGGCTCGTTAGAAAATGGAAAGCCGAAATCAATTGGTTGGCTGGAGAAATAAAAGCCAAATCCACACCATGTGCATGATACAGAAAATGGAAAACCAAATTGTGTTAGTATAATGACAAACCGTCTGCATGATCTGTGCATGAAAAACAAGTGCATGAAAAACGAACATCTGAAGTGTTTGAAAACCGAACACCATCAAAGCGCGTGCATGAAATACAAACACCAAACAAGGTGCCTCGAAAGCGAACACCGAAGCAGATTTTTGTATAGAAATCCCCAAAGAAAAAACCACGGCGGTGATGAAATGGCTTCATAGCCATATACCGTTTTTCATTGTTTTGTACTTTTGTTTTTCATTGTCCTGTACGTTTTTTTAAAGTATAATTTTGTTAAGCCTAGATTTATTAAGTATTTCAATGGATCAAATTTTACAGTGCAAGATAGTTGATGGTTCTTCATATATCAAACCTAAATCTATATAATTTGAATTATTTTTGGTTACAACATTTTCTTTGGGTTATATGTACCAGTCTATTTATACTGTATAGGTAATACTTTTTGTAAATTTCTATTTGCTTTATGGAATGGAGTCATTGTGCTTTAAGATTAATGGTTTTTTATTAAAACACTTTCTATAAGTTAATTGTCACTAAATGTTATTTATCGATGCTTGAGCTACATGTCAACTTATATATATATTAGATGCATAAAATAAATCTTTATTATCTTCTTTTTTACCCACTTCAAATTGTAAAATATCAATAACTATCCATGTAATTATGTTAAAAGAATGGCATTGTTATCTAGTTATCATTTGGTGTATTACGGGCATAGATCGAGAGAGATTAAATCTTTGCAAACCTTTTTTTAAGCATTACAAATATTTGTATTTAAGGTAGACATATAATATTTATATTACTTTGGCCCACATATAATATTATTTTTTATTATTTATTTTGTTAGGAAGGAACATTACAAGATCTAGCCCATTTTAAAACCATGGGTTGTTTAGAAGGCCTTGCACATGGTCTTAAAACCATTTATAAGGCCCTTCTAAACCATGTACAATAAAACCATGGATTTTTTAGGAGGCCTTGCACATGGTTTTAAAACCATTTGCAAGACCCTCCTAAACCATGTACAACAAAACCATGGATTCTTTAGGAGGCCTTGCACATGGTTTTAAGCCAACATTTTTTTGTGGGTAATTCAATTTTATTTTATTTTATTTTATTTTGTTAGGTAGGAGCATTACAACATCTCTCCCATATTGTGTTGTTTTTCTCATCCACATTTTTTTTGCGGATAATTAATTTTTTTTATTTTTTATTGTTTTGTTAGGTAAGAACATTACAACATTTCCCCATATTAAGTTTGTTTTTGTGTCCGACATTTATTTTTCGGCAATATTATTTTTGGTACAAGATATCCCTTATCTACAAACGTTACAAGATCTCCCTCATACTGGGCTGTAGAGCGCCTCTCAACTCAATTAAACACAATTGGGATTCATTTTACGGTCGTATCTTGTTATGATTAAATGCATCTTTATTAGGATTTAAATGAGCATAGTGAAATGGTTAATTGGAACCCTTAGACACTATTTAAATTCTTATGTTTATGGAACTTTTTATTTATTCAATTAATGCTTTAAAGTTATTTTTAATCCCATGCAGCTTAAAAAATGACCCATGACCTATATGCTTATACCGACCACAAGTTGAGTAGCTGTGCTAGTATACTTTTTTCAAAATCAAACACAACATATTATATAAAACCTAGTTCTACGTTGATGGAATTACTTCACTACAGAATTTGAGGACAAAATTCGACGGCTACCATGTCTGAAATTCGACACTAACTTGTCGGGTATTCGACACCATCAATTTTTTTTGTCATCGGTGGCGTAATGTCGGATAGCCGACAGCCAATCTAAGGCCGTCGGATTTCCTACGACACGACCATCGAATTTCCTACGGCCCGGACGTCGGATTTCCTATGGCAAGGCCATCAGATTTCCTACGACAATCTACCGTTGGAGCCACAGTAATTTCGTCGGATTGGATGAAATTGAGCGTCGGATAACCGACGGGATACTGTATATTAATAAAATAAAAAATTGTATTCAGTGGCAAGTTTACTTTGAGATATGCTATAGATATCATTGTCTTTTGATATATTTTGGTGGATGTGTTTAAGTTTTAATACATCATCAGGACCAAAGATATGTAGGTCTCTTCATTTGAAAGAGGATTCAACATAGATGGAATCTAAGTAGCTATATGTAAATAATTTGATACTTATAGGTAGCTATGATAAGCACATTGCATGATGTAAGAAGAAGTTGGCAAGTGGATATGACATGAAAGGCATTGGCCTTGTGCAGTATATTTCTGGGTCTATAGGTTTTTCATCTATAGATTTGGCACAAAGTGGAGATTCTAAAGAGAATTCACATGCTAGACCACAATCCTTGGCCACTCCTATGGTCCCAAATGTAATGTTGCTAATTTAGATTTCAATTTGGTAAACACATCTTTGAATAGGAATTGGAGTGGTTCACTTGTGTGCCTTGTGAATGTTAGGCATCATATTTCTTTTGCATTGAAGACTTTTGGTGAAATCATGGTTGAACCTAGTCAAATTCATTAAAATGTTGTCAAACATGTGCACAAAAACTTAGATGGCAAAGTTCATTATGGCATGAGGTATGAGGGAGGTAGAGTCACTATTGCATGGAATTGTAAATTCAAATGCACAAGGGATGAAAGCATAAGCAAGAGTAATCCTAGTCATTGCCTCAAGTTGGGATCAAGGATGATATCTTGGTTCAATAACAGACAGAGCGCAATTGCTCTCAGTTCAGCTAAAACTAGAAATATGCCAATTGCATTGACATGTTATAAGGTTGTTTAGATTTGAAAGCTCATTGAAAGTTCACCAATCATAGGTTCATAATCAAGGAATTATATGTAAGAGTAACGAACTAACGGCTTGTAGTTAGTCGCACAATTTCAATTTGTAAGGGTTGCACTGACAAAAAAATTACACATTCCAAATCTGTGACCAAAAAAGTATGTACCAAGAAAAGGTCACACTTGAAGTAGTTAAGAGACATGTGCAATTGTCAAGCTCAGGATCCAAAAAAACATTAAAGACTCAAAATTGAACTCACATGCATACAAGCTTACTTTGATCTATTTAAGCACGCATGTTAATCACTTACAACTTTGTTGATTTTATTTGGCAATAAAAAACACAATCCTTCATATTTTCTCATCTAAAATGGGATAATAGAAAAGGAACACACACAGAAATCATGAGAATGAGTTGCACAGGCTACATTGACTCCAACAAATCTTACAAACTCTTCTACAAAGACTCGCACTATCTTCCAAAAACAGGCTCATAGAAAAGGAGGAACACACACAATAGATCATGAAAATGAGTTGCTAAGGCCACAATGTCTCCAACAAATCCTACAAAGGATAACACTATCTTTCAAAGTTGGATTCTTCTACATAGCTCCTAAATCAACTCATGCTTCATGCACATATTCCACGAAGGTCACAGTGCGAAAACACTTGTTCTAATACCATGTTAGAGTTAGGGCATTAAAATCATTAATATGATTAAACCCAATACATAATTAACATAAAGCAATGAACACAAACACAAATACACAAGATATGTGCATCTACTAGACACCCAAAACTCCATAAATGCAATGTATATTATGCACTTGCTTGATACAACTTGTTGATATAATGAGGTTGATTGAGATACACCTTAAATTGGCATTAAGGTAACTTAGATGCAGCCCCTAACCCTAGGTGTGGAACTACTACAGCCTCCCACTAACAACCCATGTGACCATAGGAATACCACTATGGCTTTACTAGCACAAACCAACGGTACCAAAAGGTGCCCCTTAATGGGTCATGTCAGGAAGACCCTATTAAACACCATAACACTAACATATCTACCCAAGTATTTAAACATCTAAGTCAAAATAGTTTAATTTCATTAAACCAAACATTTCAATTTTTTCACTAAATTATACAAGTCCCATGATTTCAAATTGCTATATGCCCATTCCATTATGCTGCCGTCAAACTTGTTACTAACAAGAAATCTCTAATGGACCGTGATTATCAATTTAGTGCTCTCCAAACTTAAATGAGTTTCTGGGCCTTGATATATTGCTATCAGTTCAGCTTCATTATCAACAACGTGCTTAGTTCCAATCAAGTAATGTTAATTTGCAATGTGAAAACCTGTGTCAATTTATCCTCCACGGGCTAGCTGACAAGTGATGCAAATATAGGAGGGCGACCCACCATACTTAAGAAGGAAAAATTCACTCATTTTACATTATTTTATATGGCTTAGTACTTCACCATATTCAAGACTTAATAGATTAGCTCTGTTTTTCCTCTTCAATAGTAAGGAACAACAAGGAAGCTTATCCCCCCCTTGGAATCAATCCCAACAATAGTTTTTTTATATTTATCGGCCCTGCACAAAGACGCCAAAAACAAGGAAGCTTATCTCCACCTCGGAATCAATCCCATCAATGGTTTTTAATATTTCTCTACCCTACACAAAGAAGCCTCTATTACTAGGGTTCAAGAATGCATGATTGCGCCGAGAGGCGCATTCTACAGCCCGATATGAGGTAGAAGTGTGATTCCGTGCTCAACGTGGAAGTGACACGTGGCACAATGTCGGCACAATGTCGGCTCATGATAAATATATATTTAAATCTCCCACAATGTCGGCTCATAATAAATATATATTTGAAGCTACCACAATGTCGGCTTAATTCCATGCTCAACATAGAGATGACATGTGTCACATGAAAAAGTCGGCTTATATATCTATCTATCTATCTATCTATCTATCTATATATATATACAAGTTGGATTAATAATTAATAATCTTAGGTGTGTGTATATATATATATATATATATATATATATATATATATATATATATATTTGTAAGCAAATCAAAACACCTATACACACTTCAAAACAATACGTACAAGCTGGACCTTCTGAATAAGGCTGAGAGCAATTACAGATTTGTCTCAGGTATGCGAATGATTATAATTTAAGTTTCTATATCAAGTATGCATATGAGAAACGATTGAATTATAGAAACTGATACGAATAGATTATTATAGTATTTGATGTATTCTCCCCGTAGTCCATTTCTGTGATTGATGGCGAGCACCAGAATCCATCTGCAATTTCTGGATGTGCATTATCTCTTTATCTGCAATCTGCTATTTTCACTTCAAGAGAAATTATATAAATTTGCTTTTCTACTCCATTTCTTTAAATGTATATCCATATATGCATATATCAACTAGGTTGCATCTAATTATACAGTCATTTTAAAGTTGGTATTGGATCTAGCTTATGTCTTCTTTGCTTTCTGTCAAGAAAAAGAATGTATAATTGAATTACTGAATGACTTCTTGGATTTGCTTCTTTGTATCGAGGTGGCATCTAATTTCTATATCAAGTAGAAGAACAACTAAAAAAATATCGTGAAAGGAAAAGATTGCATGTGCAAAGTCAAAATGAGGAAGATGAACCCATCGATTTTTAACATTTACATTATATTGCACAACATTTAATGCCGTCTGTTTTCTGAAGTGCCCTATGTTCCTCTGTTTAACAACTTTTGGACTGCCTAGAGCAACCTGGAGAAACCAAACAAGGCAGCACTAGATTATAAAGGAATTCAAAAATCACAGCCAAAGGATGGTTGAAATCTACTTCCTGGAAACAAAGACACTAGTAATATCAGTGCTCTCACCAGTATGTCTCTGCATATTTGCCAACTGGCCTTATTTCTATCTATCAGGTTTATTAACTCGCAGCATCAAACCCAGAGCTCTTAGCCTTACTCCATTTATTCACAAGGTGAACTGGTAAAATGAAACTATCTAATTTACTAATTAACTTGGGACTTATGATTTCGTCGCTGCACTTGGGGAGGCCATTGATAAAGGTTTTTAAGAAAAATGACAATGTATTATAGAAGGCATTTTAACAAAAATACCGACGGATCGAGACTTTTTAGAAAATTGATGACGTATTTTAGTAGAAGAATTTTATTAAAAATGGTTATATATGCTTAAGTTAATGTTAGGTTAAAACTACTCTCTAAGCAGTACATTCACCAGGAGAATATCAGGAAAAACTTGGATGATATTGGTATCTTGGAATCAAAAATAGGTGTGCCTCGGATTATTACCACGATTTTACGATCTTTTATTATAATTATCATCTTTCACTTAAACTTAAAATATAGCTGAAAATACCTGATTCTTGCATGAGCCCTTGCTTCTCACTATCCCTAGATAGTATTTTAATTGCACACACCCTTGAAAACCATATTTAGATATTCTAGCCACAATGGCTAACTAAGGATTCCTGATTACATTCATAGATATTCTTTACCAGTAAATTTGCAAAACGAAGAATGAAATAACACATTAGAGCGACTGTACCACTTCGCTTCATGTGTGTGCCCAAACACACTGAGAACCAGCAATGCTCAATCCAACTACCTAAAAGTCTAAATCAGCAAAATAAATAAAGATTTAGTGATTAAGCTATATCGATCCTTGAAAGCCATATTCAGAATTTCTAGCCGTCAATGGTCAAATAAGGATTCCTGATTATAGTCAATAAGAATCCATTGCCGATTAACAAAAGATGAAAAAAGGAGCACAGTATAGCGAGTGTACTAATACGCATCAGGAAAGTTCCTGTGCCAAAACACTCAAAACAATCAAGCAAAATATACATCCCTAAAAGACAATCAGCAAATATAAATAAAGGTTGTGATGATATATCGCCCCAACGTTCAAATACAAACGAAAATTGACTGCAGATGAATAGCGAGAGGCAGAGGGATGATCAATCCCGAGCATTGCTTTAGCTTCAAGGGAACGAGTCGGCAAGACATTGATAAATCCAGCGACCAGATAATGAAGCTTCCTTCAATAATAATAACACATAATATAAGAAACTTAATGGAGGGTAATCCAGGCCGGCTATATCATAGACCGCAGGCCGTCAAAGCAAGTAGACAATCACCCGTACTTACTCTCTGTGCACATAACCGTGCTATTCTCATTTACATTAACAATCCAACGCACCAGCTTAATTGTGCACAGATTGAAATCCAGCTTTTACTTTAATCGGTCATTGGCACCAGATTAAAGAAATTTTTGACCTTTGAAGGAGATTTAAGAAGGTGTTCCTGGATATAGATTTCAAGTGGAAGGTAGTCGTCATCGATTTTCAACGCTAAATAACCCATCGTTGTTTAGAGAGTGTTTTGGCAGTTGATCGTGACCTTTGACCTCCTGTTGAAATCTATATCCATTGAAAGTCAGTTATATAAATATTAATGTTTCCGTCCCGACTGGAACCGACTTAGATCCAGTTTTATCCGGCTCTATCATACGTCGAGATGGATCAAATATTTCGAGGTGCAAACCCTGCTTCAACAATTGCATTCCAAAAAAGGGTTTGCACCTCAAAATATTTGATCCCTCTTGACGCATGATAGAGCCGGGTAAAGCTGGATCTACGCTGGTATATTCCCCATACTTGGAGCATGGGAGAATCCTTTTCTATGGCTTAGAAGATTCGGCATATTCAAGAGTCTCAATGGATTAGCTGTGTGTTCTTTGTAGAGCAAGGGAAAAAATGAAGCTTACCTCTGCATTGGAATCAATCTTCCCCCAATGTTTTCCATATTTCTGACCTACACAGAGATGCCTCTATTATTGGGGTTCAATAGTGTATGATGTATCCCCAATTCTTAGAGCATGGATGGAGAAGAAATACCATGAAAATTCATACTAGTATATGGTATATACTCATGTCTATGTACTAGTATATACCTCTATACTCATGATGTATCCTATGTATACCAGTATACAGGCTGGTAACTCCCCAAGTTACTTTTCATTACTAACTTTATTAAAATTCCATTGCCTCACTATCAATTTGAGTTCTATAACCCTTAATTTTGCAGTTACTTCTATCTTTACTACTTACATTATTGTTTGTACAGTCACCTAGTAAATTGGGAAAAACAAGGATATAGCATAGGTAAAGGTTGCAAAAGGCAAGCTTATAAACAAAAGGAGTGGTAACTCAAAAGGAAATATGGAACAGTTATAACTGAATTTAATTTAGATATTGAGAATGGTGAAGTGAAAAAAATATTTCAAGCTAAGAGTCATATTTATATTTGAAGCTATCAGAACCAACCAATTCGGACCAATTTGGGTGTTTTCTAGTCATAGCTAGTTGTTTTAAATGTTTTAAAACTCGGACTCCAACTCCAACTCAGCTCTAACTTAGCTCTAATTCAAATAGGGCCCATAATGAAGATCTAGGCTTAGAGGTTTCTTTAACTACCAAAACAAGCCACCAAGCTATGAGAGCAAGTCACCAAACAATAGCAGGTGGTTCTCAAGCAATTTACTGGATATGGAATTAGGAATGATGCAGTCATTACATGCAAGGCACAACTTCAGCGTCACCAACAATTTGAAAGGATTTTTATCTAGCTGGAAACCACTGCTGTGATTCTACTGATGATGTCTTCGCAAGCACATGTGATACATGTTAAACTTTTTATCTAATAACATAAAGGGGCAAAGAAAAGAACAATAAAGGTTCAAACACAATTCTAAAGAGATTCAAATTTTATTTTATTGCCCATTATTAAAAAAGATTACATTTTTTTAAAGAAGTTGTAATCACACAAAATATCTAGTGGGGATTTCAAAATTGTACACATTTAAAGGAAGAACCCTGCCCATGCTTAAAGGAAAATTGATTGTAATCTTTGGGGTGCAAGCTCAGTGGTACCCAACTCCCCCATCATTGTTGTGGAAGATGGGTGCATGATCGGTTGTACTCGACACCCTTTTGTTGTGTTTCTTATTGACAAGCAAGCATGCTTCAATCAACACTTCTAAATGGGTAAAGGAGGAAAATCACTACAAAATGCTTACCATGAAATTGAACTTCTTCAGCAAGATCTCGAATATGCTTTTCATGAAATTAACAAGCTACATAAACTAGACAATTCAATAGGGGGGCGATTTTTTTAAAGAAATTGTTTATTGCACTAGAAAACGCATATGTGAACTAACAGAAAAGTTGGAATAAGTGGACGAATCAGTAAATAATCTCCTAAATATTCATGATAAGAAAGATCAAATGATATAATCATTGTACCAAGAGTTATTGGCAAAGGAAAATGCGTTGTTGGTAGTGAAACATGAAGTAAAAAGTTTTAACAAAGAACAAGTAATGTGTGATGCACATGATTATGCAATTTGTGATACAAGTAATTTGTTTCAAAAGCTTGATGGTTTGGGTGATTGTAGTAATTTGGTTGATGCTAATGTTGATGATGTACATGTGTATCTCATATTGAAGATGATTCTGATGATATTTTTGAAGGTGAACCTAATAGTGAAGATGATGATATTGGCTGTTTTAAAAAGTATACAAAGGGAATCAAGTCCAAAATTCAAACTGATGAATAAAATGGGTTCTGATGGAAAAGGTTTAGGAAAGAACATGCAAGGCATCCAAAATCCCATCAAGATATGTATAAGGTCAAGAAATGAAGGCCTTGTTTATTGTTGTAATCTCACAGATCACATAGGGTTACCAATAATACATACTAAAACATACATACATAACAGAGACAAGAGATAACAACAAGTAGATAGAATAACAGATTATATTAACATGAGAGGGTCCATACAATATAAAGCACTGAACCGAGTTCTCATCTGGCTCAACAGCCTAATATATACGATTTACAAACAACTACAAAATAACTACCTGTCAGTTCACTCAACCGACACAACCTTAGGTGGCCGACCTAATCTCTAATTAGTTAGCTGACCGAGTTAGTTGGCTGATCGAATAAGTCGGCTATCGTTCAAGTCGACATATTAAATTGCTCCTCCAACATCTTCCCCACAAAAAAAAGGTTTCTTTGTCCCGAAGAAATAGGGAGGTACCAAAATTTCCTTGTCTGTCTAAGTAGTTATTATTTTATGCTTTGATCTTCATGGGTTGTGAAGTCTGATGGTCGGTCCTTTTTGTACGCAGACTTCAACAATTGTTGGGGCTGTCACTGCGAGGTGATGTTGGAAATCGGTCCAAATCTGCAATGTCTTCGGTATGTCTATGGTTAGTGTAGTCATATTTGATAAAATCGACATTTTCTCTTGAATGGAAATTTCAGCTATTTTTCCCATGTCGGGACCCATAAATTGGTTCTTTTCCTCTGCTGTCTCTATGAGTCGTTTCATTTGTGGGCAGATGATGTCTACTTTTTCTAATTTTGGGATGGCTTGATGCGCCCACTGATGTGCTTCCCGTTCAAGCTTCTATTAGCTATTTCAAGAACTACTTGATCTTCAATTGTGCTTCTGAATGCTTCGTTAGTACTTTTCCTCTTCTCGAGTGCTTAGATCTCTTGTCGGGTCTGCCTAGTTTTCTAATAGACTTTCCCGTAGTAAGTAGGATAGTCTCGCAGTACTTCTTCCGTGATAACAGACTCCTTCATGTTATCTTGGAACACTTTGTAGGCTTCTGAAAAGGTTGTGTGTTGCTCCATCAATAGCCGAATGGTTTCTTCTTTATGTTCCTCTTTGATGTCCTGAATTTGTGCTTGGAGCGCCAACGCCATGCTTTCAAACAGCTGATAAGCTCTTTCTAGCGGTTTGTCGATGTCAACCTCTATCGGTCCTGGTATCATAGACTGGACCAGGTTCTTGCATTCGTTAAGGAACTTAACTTATTCTTTTTACTTGTTGTCTAGCTTCTTACATCTGTGTTGGTTCCTTGTTTTTGCTTCGACTGCTAGTGCTTCCAGTAGTTATCTTAGCTCTGGATCTCTCAATTTAGTTGCATCGACCGTAGTGGTTGACCCAAGTATATTGATGTGGACCATTGCTGGTTGTCCGTGATGGTCCTTCTTCTTTTTCTCCTTCTTCTTTTTGTGCTTCTCTGGTTCTTCTTGTTGCGGAACCTATGTACTTGCAAGAGTCGAGTCTATATTGTCTGTTTGATGAGAAACATTGGTTGATGGTATTTCTATTTGAGTCAGTTGGATGTCTGCTGCATCTAGTCGGTTGGGTGCAGAGGGTTCAGAAGTGGATGCGATTGTTACTAATGGTGGCATTGGTTCTGGTGCAGCTGGTTGAATTAAGGGTTCTGAGATAGGGGGTGGTGTTGATGGTGTTGGTGAATGGTCGAGTGTGATTGGATTGGTGGAAGTGTGATCGAGTGGTGGATTGTCGATCTCAGGAGGTGAGCCCAGGTCGAAGAATAGTTGGTCAATTTCTCGATTTATGTCCTCCATATTTTCTTCTTCCTCACCTCTGGTCAGTTCAGCAGCTAGTGGTTGGGGTTTAGGGTCGGTCATAGTGATATATGTGACCTGACGTGCCATAAATTTAGCTTCTTTGTTGGGGTTCCTTTCGAATGTCGAGCTGATTATTTCCACCATATTTTTCCTCTGGAGTACTTGGCTAGGTTGGGAAACTGGTAGTCGGGATATTCTGACTTCGAAAAGAGGTGCTTTGGTATAGAGCTTCTGCACCTTCGTGAAGATCTCAGGAAATTTTTCAATGTAAGCTTGGAGGTCTCTATCCTGGTTTAACTTTTCCTTCATAGCCTTCGACATAGCACTTTTGCATAAGTCGAGTGGGCTTATTGAAAATTGTTTTGGTACTAGCTCTTCTGTTATTTTTTCTGGAGATAGAGGTGGGGGTGTAGACAGAAGATCTACAACATTTTCAGGCATCGAAGTGTGTGTGATATTCACCTTCTTTGGTCGACCTATCTATGCCCCTGCCTCGACAAATTTCTGAAATTGGGTTTCGATCGGCTCTTTGTTTGATGCAGCATCTTCTATTATGTCGAGGGTCGTAGTTGTTAGTTCCTCATCATCATTTGAGGACTTTGGAATGATAATCTTGTGCTTACCTTTCCCTTATGGTTGTCGTTGTGTTCTTTTCCTTTTTCTTGCAGCTGTTATCTCCTTTAACAATTTGGTGATAATCTCTTTCATGACAGCATACTCTGGATTTTTGGTTTCTATCCCTTCCGTTGGTCTTTGAGTCGGGATGAGATTTTCTTCAGTCGAATTGGTTACTTGTTGTTCTGCATGTGTTTCTTCCCTTTGTGCCATTGGAGGCTTGATTATGATCTGTAGTCGACCAGTGCCTTCGAACGGTGCCTCCTTCGACATAAAGGTACTGATGTATAGATGAAGTTCGTAATCCTCCTCCTTCTCTTGGTCTGTCAACGGTTCCTCTATCAAGAATTACGTTTCTTTTTATTTTGCTGGTATTGGTATCTTTATTCCCGCCTGTCAAGATAGTTCCCAAAATATCGCTTTGACTAATGGATAATAGTCGAGGGTATTTGCATTTGATTTGGTGCCCTGCATGTACCACACCATGATATGGTCGACCTCTAGCTGAATGTGGGCCTTTTTAGGAAGACTTCGTTGGATTTTCTGAGGCACCCTTCATCTGGTCGTATGGACTTTTAGCTACTGGAGCTAGTTTTCCAACAGCACTTTCCCATTCGCAAGCTCCTTCATTGTTCATTTCTGGGAGAACGCTTTGAATCTCCACATATGGAATTTTGTCGGTTCTTGCAAATTTTTCTGTCCTTCAGGGAAAATAACGAATATTACTATCCATAAGATAAGGGACAGGAATATGATAATTCCTCTCGTTTCTTGGCATTTTTGACAGATGTTTTTGATCATGTCTGCGACATACTCAGCCCATCTGTATATCTTTCCATTAGTTGCAATGGTGTCTACTGCTTCCAACATATCTAGTTTGAGGTTGCTTCCATGACCTACCCTTGTGAGTGTAATAGCTATGATTTTGGCCACAATCTGTGGCGTTCAATGTGTTATGTGACCAATCATTAGTCCTTTTGAGTTTTTGCTCGATATGGACCCTGTTAATTCTTCGACTAGTCCTTCTTTTATACTGACTGGTATTGGGTCTCCTTTGTTTGATAGCCCTGTTAATTTGGAAATGACTTCCCTGGAGATGTCGACCAGTTGGTCGAAGTAAAATCGGTTGTTGTGGTACCGGATTATGACAAAATTGACTGTTGTTTCTTTTGTATTTTCTCTTTATCTTGGGTAGTTTTCTTGTCGACATATGCCCATTCTTTTATCTCGGCCCATAGTTTTTCCTATGAGCCTTCCTGTGCCTTAGAATTCTTAATTTTCTTTAATCTTCTCACTAATGGTGTCTCTGCAGTCTGTAATTCCTTGGTCTTGGCTGAGGCTCTGGTCTGTTTTGGTGCCATCTTGTTGGTATGGGGGTCAGTTTTACTACGGTGCTCTTGGTTTTCAATCGTCTGGTTGCTATGATGCTCTCTCTATTTGAATTGTGGTGAATGATCCTTTGGTGGTTCAGTATTTATAGGAGATGCATTGGATGTTGTTGTCGATGGGTGTATTAATGGCGGACATGATGTTCCAGCTAGAACACTTGAGTGTGCATTAATGGTGATTTGGTTTTGGCGCTCGAAGTCATGAATGCACGATGGGACTATTGAGGTCATCGGTCAATGTCGGTTATGAAAATGGTCGATGGTGTTATGTCGATGGGCATGATGTCGGTTGTCAAATCGGTGATTTCCTGTCATAGTTTTGTGCATATAACAGTACTATTTTCTTTTTGGATTTTTAGGTTTTTATAGTTTTTGTTTAACCGTTATGGTTGTTATATGTTTTTTTGGATGTGTTTGTTTTAATCTCTGTATCATTTTAGTCGGGCTCCATTAATGAGTTTTTGAAATACTATGCCTTGTAACATCTTTAATCGGACTGATCCGCTGGTATGTATCTCTTCGACAACATAGGGTCCCATCCATTCTGTATGTAACTTTTTAGGTCTTCCTTTTACTCGACTATTGTATAGTAAAGCAAGGTCTCCTACTGACAAGTTTTTGTTTTTGATGTTTCTATCATGCCACACCTTTTGTTGTTGTTTCTGGATTTCTTGATGTTGTATTGCAATTAGTCAGTGTTCTTCAAGTTTACTTAGTTGTAATAGTCGGTCCTTTCTTCCTTGTTCGACTTTGAGATGTAAAATTTCTACAATACTAGGTGTCTGTTGTCAGAAGTGTAGTGGAACTACTGCTTCTTGTCCATAAACTAGTCGAAAGGGGGTTTGGTCAGTTGATAATTTGTATGCTATTTTGTATGCCCATAGTACTACAGGTATCTTCTCATCCCAGTCGTATTTATCAACATTACATATTTTGGTTAGTCCTTTTTTTAATGTTTTGTTAAATGCTTCAATTGCTCCATTCGACTGACGATGGTATGTTCTGCTCCGACTATGGTCGATTTGGAATTGGTCTGTTAGGGTTTTGATAGTTTTATTGTTAAAGTGTGTTCCCTGGTCACAAATTAGGGTTAATGGACATCCAAATCTGGTAATGATATTCTCATAGATAAACTTAGCAGCTATCTCACTGGAACATGTGTCGACTGGTTCTACCTCTGCCCATTTGGTTACATATTCGACTACAATTATTATGTACCTTGCACCTGTTCTTTTTGCTGGTATAGGAAATGGCCCTATGAAGTCGATGGCCCAAATTTCAAATTTCCAACTTGGTTTTACCAAGGTCAAGGGCATTTATATGCTATGCAGGGGTCTACCTAGTCGTTGGCATCTGTCACATTGGCTTACAAAGTTTTTGCAATCTTTGTGAAGTGTCGGCCACCATAACCCTGATTGTTGGATTTTCTTTGTAGTTGTGTTTTCTTGGAAATTTCCTCCTGCAGGTCGATAATGTGCTTCATGCATAATGTTGTTCCTTTCATTTTCTAGTACACACCTTCTAAGGATGTTGTCTAAACCCATTTTGTATAGGAATCCATTTATGAGGCTATAAGGTGCAGCTTTCATGGCTAAGATTTGTTTATTTTTGGTACTCATGCTTTCTGGTGCTTGTCCATCTTCTAAAAACTGAGCTATGTCCTCTAACTCTGTCGATACTGCTTCTATTCGAAATAGATGTGCATCTGGTAAGTCGTCTTCGACTCCTGTTGTTTCCTCTCCTATGTCGATTCGAGATAAATGGTCGGGACCAACATTTAACTTACCTGGTCTGACAATGACTTCGAACTCAAATTCTTGGAATAGAAGTAGCCAGTGACAAATTCTTCCATGGTGTAGAGGCTTATTCATAAGGTATTTTAATGCCTGATGATAAGTGTAAAAGATAAATGGCTTATCTAAAAGATAATGGCGATATTTTTGTAGTGCTTCGACCATTCCTAATGCCTCTCTTTTTGTCGTTGAATAGTTTTTTTCAGCTTTGTTTAGTTTCCTGCTATTGTAAACTATAGGATAATCCATTCCATCATCTCTTGGCTAAGTTAGGATTGCTCCTATTGCTAGACCTAATGCGTCGACGTGGACATGGAATTTAGTCGACCAGTTTAGAAACCTTAGGATTGTTGCTTCGACTAGTTTTATTTTTAGTTTTTCAAATGATATGTGACATTCCTCTGTCCAGTTGATTTCTTTATCTTCCCTTAATAGTTCTTTTAGTGCATAGGTCATGTCTGAATAATATCTTATGAGTTTTTTGTAATAGCTTGTGTGGCCAAGTAACACCCTAACTTGTTTTGAGTTTACTCGTGGTTTGAGGTCAAGGATAATTTTTATTTTTGCCAAGTTGACCTTAATGACATCCTTATAGATAATGTGTCCTAACAATATCCCTATGGGGGTCACAAATATGCACTTTTTGATGTTTAAAGCTAATTGAATTTGTCGACATCTTTCCAACATAAGCCTTAGCCACTTGCAATGATATTTTAAAATGGAGTATATTGTCCAATCATCAAAGTATACTACCATGGTTTTGTAAATATATTCTTGGAATTTTTTGAAAACAATTCTAGAGAATACTGCAGGTGCATTCTTTAATCCAAAAGGCATAACCTTGTAAGCAAATGAGCCAAATTCACATACAAATGTTTTCTTTTTCTTATATTCTTTAGCTATTGGCACTTGGTTATAACCTAATAATCCATCTATAAATGAGTAGCATTCATGTCCTGCAACTTCATTTAACATTTAATCTGCATAAGGAGTTGGAAATGGGTCTATGAGTGTCACTTTATTTAGCTCCCTGAAGTCGACAAAAATTCTTAATTTGGTCGGATCATGTTTCTTAGGTTGAACAACCATTAGAATTGCCCATTTTGATTGGTCAATAGGGTAGATGATGCTACTGCAAGCTTGTTATCAATCTCCTTTTTGACTATCTCTTTGTATTTATGAGCAATCTTATATGGCCTTTTCTTCACAGGTCGAATATCAGGTTCAGTTTCAAATTTCATTTCACCCATTTCATGGACTAAACCTTTGAGATCTATATAATCGCGGGCAAATAAATCCTGGAACTCTTTTAAGAGGTTCACTATTTCTGTTGTTTGCTTTTAACTCCAGTAGTGTCCAATCTTTACCATTTTTGGTCGGTCATCATTTGAGATGTCAAATTATCTAGTTTTGACCTTACCATCTAGCCATTCTGGTGCTTTGGCTTCATTGATTGGTTGACTTTCTTCTTTAAACTATGATAATGTGGCAGGGAATTCGGCTGTAATCGTTCGGTCGGTGTCCTCCTTGTCGGTTGTTCCAACTTTGAGTATTGTGCGAATAGGTTTGGTCTTCAACATGGTTTGATTTCCATCTAAAATTTTTTGCTTCAGTATTTTCATTTTCTAACTGTAGTCTTGTCAATCGTGGCATTGTCGCAGTTTGTATATTGTTACAGTCCATTGTCTGTCAGTTATCTTTTAAGGGTTTGTTTTCTGTCAGTTGTATAAATTTGTGAATCTGCTTTGCTGTTTCGACCAAATTCTTATTTTGTGGTATAAAGTTGAAATCGTTGATGAAATTTTCTATGAGTTCATGCCATAGGAATGTTTCACCTCAGGATTCCTCCATATTATACCATTTGTTTGGTAAGTCAGCGAGGGTTGGTGGGAATAGATGCGGCCATGCATGTTCATATTTGTACCCAAGTCTTCTCCATTCTTTTTCACATGTCTTAATATGGTCTTCTGGATTCTGTCCTTGAATGAAAATAGGTATGTGATCTTGGTTGGTTAACTTCTTTCCTCTAAACCTTTCTACAAAGTAATTGAAAGCTATCGTCCGGGTTTGCAGTCTTGTTTGATGGGTATCCCACCATCTAGCATATTGTCCTGTAAAAGTCTGTACTAAACTTTGTAGTCGACCATGTTCACCAATATTTTTGGACACTGGTTCTATGTGCATGACTGGTGATTCTCTTTCCTTATATCTTGGTATTTGTGTATTATTTACATTTGTAGATTTTAAAGTAGGGTATTCCCTAATTTTTTTCTCAAATATTTTTGGTACAATGGACACTATGAAGCACTGTTGGGTGGGATTTTTTGTACTTTTTGGATAGTCCACCACCTTCTTGCTTGTGTTTCGTAGTTCTTGACTTCCCAATCATATAATTCTGTATCTGAATTATATCCTACTGAGTCTTGGTTTCCTAAATGAAGTTCTCCATAGATATTAGGTTCTGTATAATCTGCATTATTTTGAATCTGATAAAGTTGTCAGATATCAACTTATTCATCGATAGGTTATGTCCAAGGTTTTCCTTGGGATGGATGAATAGGTACAATTACCTTTTGTCCATTTCCTTTTAATTTTATTCTCTCTTAATCTAGGGATATCAAAACTTTCATCTTTCTTCCCCATGGTCGACCTACTAACGTTGGGAAGGAGCTGGATCCTTCCTTAGGGTCAATGATTTCGAAATCGACTTTGGTCGATATTCATTTTATCATTGTGTCGACATTTTTCCAGACTCCGATAGGTGCAATTAGGCCTTGGTCAGCTAGTTTCAGGTATATACCTGACTCATATAGTTGAGGTTGTTGAAATATTGTAACTTAGAAGAATATTCTATATGTATCTTTTGTGGTTCCCGATGGTCGTACCGGGAGAACCACTTGTATTACTTTGTACCCCGATCCTTCTAATCAGAAGAACTAATAAGAGTCATGAGGTAGTCCCTTCTATTTGTAAAGGTGGGTCATTAGCACCCCAGTGTGGTTACTTGAGCCTACATGTGTAACTCGATCCTACATGATTTAACTTGAGCCTACATGTCGAATGAGTTAATTCAAGTGAACGAATGAATATAAATAGAGGTGTGGTGCTCCTCATTTGTGACACATACACACTCTCACATGTGTAGCACATTAGTGGAGAAGAGAAGAGTAGCTAGAGAAGGAGGAGGATCAGGTTTTGATCTCCTTGTCACGGTTTTACCTTTTACCTTATTTTTGGGGCATATATATTGAGGAAGATTTTGCTGGGTTTTTCCCTTTAGGGTTTTCCCAAGATAAATCTTTGTGTTCCTTTTGTATGATTGTGCTTGTCTATCTTTCAATGATCCTCTTTATATGCTTTTGTTATGAATTCGAAATGAAATACTAATGATCTAGCTTAGCATATGAAAATTTAACATGGTATCAGATCCACCCTGAAAGAAGACATTGTGCAGCTACAAAAGATAGGGATTCTTAATTTTTGGATCTCTATCCATAATCAATCAGCAAAAGAAGGCTAGATTGACTCTCCATTGAAGGGTGCATCTTTCTGTCGAAGCGGAATTCGATTATGAGCATTTTCAATTTTGGTGCAGAAAATTAGGGCTTTCTACAGAAGAGGAATTTTTGAGTGAGCTTAGCATAGGATTTTTCTCCTCATCCAAATCGAATTTTAGAGACCTGGATCAAGAAATTTGGTTGGGTTAAACTCCGGGAAAGTCAAACCCTAGTTCGACCCCAAGCTAGAAAAACCCTAAATACTAAAACGACTAAATTTGGGTACATTCGCTATATCATGAGATTGGAGAAGGATAAAGAGTTGAAAATTGTGGAGGCTGAAGATAAAATCCTGTTGTACACTGTATCCAAAATGAAACCTCATATTCACTATATTCTAGGAGATATGATCCCTCCAAGTTAGGGTTCCATCCTCTTCCAGAATTCATCCCTAAACAGGACACCTGGGTGAAATTGCTATAGCTTGGGCTACAGAGGTCCAAATGGAATTACTAAAGCTGTTCCAAAAAGGGCATGGAATTTAACTTCTGTGGTCCAAATTTCAGACCCATAAGATGAAACAATGACACGTGGCATGCTATACAACTTTGTTGTTCAGAACAGTCCTGTAACAGGTCACCCTGGGAAAATGATCACACATCCCAATTGGTGAAACCCATTCTGATGAAACCTATGGTGTTGGATCAGGGACATGTGAGGTTACCTCAGTGCAAATTTCATATATATAGGAGTAGTAATTTCGGATATATCACAGAAATAGTGACAGGCATTTCTGCAGAAGAAATGGAAAAACTAGGGCTTCCTGTTCCGGGAGATTCCCTCCACTGTTTTCAGAAAATGAGTACATTGGACAGATCCATTTGAAGAGATCTATCTTTCCATAAAATAATATCTTAAATATTCCAAGTTTTTAAAATTAGGGTTTCTCTGACAAACCCTAAATCAACTAGCTCCGGAAGGAGGATGGACACCTCAAATCGGTAAGATCTAATATTTTGCTATTTGCATTTGAGGTTCTCATTTCAAAGTGATCTATCACATCAGCTTGATGATAAGCTTGGTAAAGTTGACAACTTCCAAGCATGTAAGTATTTGATCTCTCTGAAGAAAATGAATTGGACACCTACATGAGTAGAGAGGTTCCAGTTCCAGAAGGAGATGAGGCTCAAAGCCTTACATAAGAAGAACTTGATCAAGGCCAAGAAAATCATTGTTGATTCAATCATGGATCAACCTGTATCACAAGTGTATTTCCTAAAGACACCGAACATGTTTGATTCCTTGATCAAGCTATTTGAATATAAGAACATAAATCAGAAGATGGATTTGAGAAAGCAGTTGAAGAATGTTAAGATTTAGAATGCAGAACATCTTGAAGCGGTAAAAGAAGAAGTGAGGAATGTAGAAGTGGTGATAGCCACCTTGAATGGCCTCCAAGGATCATGGGATTCATTCATGCGAGGAATGCATGCCAAAAGGAAGTGATTACTTTTAGCTGACTCTAAGAAGAAGAAGATGGGATCAATTGAAGATCAAGCTCTCACCATTCAAAGAAGATCCTTCAAGCAACGAGGAATGTGAAGAACTCAATTCCTCAAGAACCTCTTATCCATCTTATCATTTGGATAAGGAATGATGATTTCATGAATGAAGAAGATGATGAAGGAGAATGATCAAGAAGGAGTCTACCCACAAAACAAACAAAAGATAAGTATTCAATGATATTGTTTTGTTATGCATTTGATTATATTCAGTTAATGTGTTATGCATGATAGATTGTTTGCATTAATGATTGTATACTACTAATATGCATGTGATGGGTAAGTATCTCATGGTGCTATACATCTCTCCATTGCTACTTATCTAGAATGAAACCTCTTTGCTGACATATTGGATTAGTGCACAATATCAATGATGTCATGATAGAGATGGAAGGCATCTAGAAAGTTTCCATGAGATATGGATGAATGTTGTATTAGCTAAACAGTTGCATGATGCATAAGAATTTGTCGTTATGCATATGTTTTATGAAATTGTTCTAACCATGCAACTAGTGCATTTGAATTGTAGGAAAGATCCTGTAGAACCTCCTACAAGCAAAGAAGGGCTAGACTTGTTCCAAAGAACAAGTGATGACAATTCAATAAACATGAATATGAAGCTCCCAGGGTCAGAGACACCATGACGAAAGAAAGAGCTTCAGAGAGCGGTAGATTCACCTCAAAGTATGAAGACCACCATGGGTACGAGAGATAACTCTAGATGAAGAAAAGAATGCTATGAAAGAAGCTATGATCAAAGAATAACAATTGATCATGAGGAATGATGTATACGATATGATTTCGAGACATAAAGGGAAGTACATAGTATCTTCCATATGGATCTACAAGAACAAGTGTACAAAGAAAGGTTCGTGATTTGCCTCAGAAAGAATAGACTATGACATGACATACTCTATTGACAAGTATATATCAATCATAGAACCACTTATACAAAATGAAGAGCGAAGATGATACTCCACTTCAGGGGGAGTGACTACAGAAGATATTTGAGTTCGACATGGTACGACATGATGGATAGCTTCGTGATGGATCGAGACTTTACCAAGAGTAAAGTGGGCTCCAACCTTCAAGGTTGAATGCAGAAGACTAGGATATGCTGATGAACTGACAAGATGAACTCATGAAAGATGTTATGATCAAAGAATACTAGAATGATGTTTGGGATACAGTTCCCAAACTAGAAGGAAAGAATGATAGTATCCTCCAAATGGATATACAAAATAAAGCATGCAGCTGACGGAAGTATTGAGAAGTATAAAGCAAGATTTGTTGCCAGAGGTTTCTCTCAGAAAGAGGGAATTGACCATGAAGAGACATTTGCCCCAGTATCACGGTATACTTCAATTAGAGATATCATGGCACTTGCATCCATGACGAAGTGGGACTTACACCAGATGGATGTGAAAACAAGCTTTCTTAATGGTATGATTGAGGAAGAATTTTACATCGAATAGTCACAAGGATTTGAATTTGAGGCCAGATGGAATCACGTATGCAAGTTGAAGAAAGGCCCTCTATGGCCTGAAGCAAGCTCCCAAAGTTTGGTATGGAAGAATAGATAGTTTCTTGTCAAGCATGGGATTTACCAAGAGTAAAGCTGATCCTAACCTTTATCTCAAGGTTGTAGAAGATGAACTTGTCTTCCTGTTATTATATGTGGATGACTTATTCTGGACAGGAAATGGGAAACAGGTCATGGAAAGCAAGAAGAAACTAGCAGAAGAATTTGAGATGAAACACCTTGGGTTAATGCATTATTTCCTAGGTCTGGAAGTATGGCAAAGTTCAGAAGGAATATTTCTCAAGTAGGGAAAGTATGCGGTAGAGATATTGAAGAGATTCAATATGTTGGAATGGAAAGTCATGGCCACACCCATGGACTCCAACCTGAAGCTGTTAGCTGATGACTCATCAGAGTTAGTGGATATGACTCATTACAGATATATCATTGGGTCATTGATGTACTTAACAAATATCAAACCAGACATTTGTTTTGTTGTGAAAACCTTAAGTCAATATCTTTTTCAACCAAGACGGGTTCACCTAGTAGCTGCAAAACATGTGATGAGATATCTGAAAGGGACTATAGACTTTGGTTTATATTATGATGGTAGCCATGAGTATAGATTGTATGGCTACATAGATGCAGATTGGGCTAGAAGTATCTCAGACAGGAAAATCACATCAGGTAGATGCTTTTGTTTGGTGTCTGCTATGAGTTCATGGTTTAGCAGGAAACAATCCAGTGTTTCTCGTAGCATGGATGAACCAGAATACATAGCAGATTGCTCTGCTAAGTTGTGAAGCCATATGGCTTCGAAAGCTGATATCAGGTCTCTTTGAACTAAATATGGATACTACATTGATTCTATGTGATAACGAGAGTTGTGATAACAGAGAACCCTGTGTTCCGTCGTAACACATAGAAATCAGGTATTTCTGCAATCAAGATAAAGATGTAGATGATGATGTTTCAGTATTTACATACTGTAGATACGGATGATGGTGATTTAGTATTTCTATACTAGATATAGAGATGATGATGTTTCAGTATTCCCATACTGAAGATATAGATGATGATGATTTCAGTATTCCCATATTGAAGATATAGATGATGTTTTAGTATTTACATACTGTAGATGCAGATGATGGTGACCTGATGATGCTTTCAGTACTCACATACTGGAGATACAGATGGTGATAGTTTAGTATTCACATACTGAAGATGTAGATGAATATGGTTTAGATGATGATGCGCTGACAAAGCCTCTATCTCGAGTAAAGTTTGAACACTTTTAAGACAAGCTTGGTGTGGTTCGGAAAGACCTTCCCCGAAAGGGGGAGTAGTGATGTTGCAGTGGGATTGTATCATCCCTGGGCACTTTCCCTAAAGTGATCCAGATACCTTGGTCCTCAAGAATCAAGTGGGATTGTATCATCCCTGCGCACTTGCCCAAAAGTGACTCAGAGACCTTGGTCTTCGAGAATGAAGAGGGATTGTATCATCCTGGGACATATGTCCATAAGTGATCCAATGAATTCAATCATCAAGAATGTGGTAGGATTGTATCATCTTTGGAATTCGGTTCAGAATGGATCCAGTGAAATTCAGTCATCGAGAAGGTGGTAGGATTTTATCATCCTTGGACTTCGGTTCAGAACAGATCTGGTGAACTTCGGTCATTGAGAAGGTGCTAGGATTGTATCATCCTTGGACTTTGGTTCATAACGGATCCAGTGAACTTTGGTCATCGAGAAGGTGGTAGGATTGTATCATCCTTGGACTTCGATTCACAATGGATCCGGTGACTTCGGTACTCGAGAACGTGTGTTGATCCCATAATTCCTAGAAGAAGGATTGTCTGAGTTCCACATTTGTGTTGATCCCGTAATTCTGAAATGAAGGATCGTTAGTAACTCCGTAAAGACCTAAATCCCGTAATTTTGAAAGGAAGGATCATTGAATTGATCCCATAATTCCAATAGGAAGGATTGTCTAAGTTCAACAGATGTGTTGATCCTGTAATTGCAATAGGAAGGATTGTCTGAGTTCCACATCTATGTTGATCCCGTAATTCTGAAAAGAAGGATCGTTAGTAAATCCGTAAAGACCTAAATCCTGTAATTCCGAAAGGAAGGATCATTCAATTGATCCTGTAATTCCAATAGGAAGGATTATCTTAGTTCCACAGATGTGTTGATGCCGTAGTTCCAATAGGAAGGATTGTCTGAGTTCCACAAATGTGTTGATCCCATAATTCCGAAAGGAAGGATCATTAGTAATTCCGTAAAGACCTAAATCCCGCAGTTCCAAAAGGAAGGATCGTTAGTAACTCCGTAAAGACCTAAATCCTGTAATTTCGAAAGGAAGGATCATTGGTAACTCCGTAAAGACCTAAATCCTATAATTTCGAAAGGAAGGATCATGTTGATGTTTTGATGATGTTGATGTTTTTATGATGACGATGATGTACTGATCGAAAGATCGGAGTGTGATGATGATGATATTTTGATGTTCTGATGATGTTGATGTTTTGATCATAATGATGTTTTGATGATGATGTTGTTTTGATGATGATATCTGATCGAAAGATCAGAGTATTATGATGATGAATATGTTGCTAATCGAAAAAGGTCAAAGTGCTGAAGATGTTGCTGATTGAAAGATGTTGCTAATCGAAACTTCAAAGTGTTGAAGATGTTGCTGAAGTTGTTGCTGATCAAAAGATCAATATACTGAATTTGTTTTTGAACGAACTGTCAAACTGCTGAAGATGTTGCTGAAGTTGTTGCTAATCAAAAGATAAATATACTGAAGTTGTTGTTGAATGTGTTGCTGAATGAAAGGTCAAAGTGTTGAATATGTTGCAAATCGAAACGTCAAAATACTAAAGATGTCACTGAAGTTGTTGCTGATCGAAAGGACAAAGTATTGAAGATGTTGATGATCGAAAGGTCAAAATGCTGATGATGATATTGCTGATGTTATTGATCGTAAGATAAGAATATAAAGATGGTGATGATGTTGTTCGAAAAACATCAAGATGCTGAAGAAGTAGTTGCAGATCAAAACAGTCAGAGTGTTGCTGTTACCAAAGACTGAAGATTGAATATGAATACTACATGATGTTGAAAAGCTTCCAATGATTTATAGATGTATTACCCTGATGATGTTGATGATGTCCCCTATCTCTCTCCTACTATTATTGTTGTTGATGTTGTTGTATAATACCCTTCTCATTAAGGGGGAGTGTTGAAATATTGTAACTTCAAAGAATATTCTATATGTATCTTTTGTGGTCCCCAATGGTCCTACCAAAAGAACTAATAAGAGTCATGAGGTAGTCCCCTCTATTTGTAAAGGTGGGTCATTATCACCCCAGTGTGGTTACTTGATCCTACATGTGTAACTCGAGCCTACATGTCGAATGAGTTAATTCAAGTGAACAGATGAATATAAATAGAGGTGTGGTGCTCCTCATTTGTGACACACACACACTCTCACTTGTGTAGCGCATTAGTGGAGAAGAGAAGAGTAGCTGGAGAAGGAGGAGGATCAGGCTTTGAACTCCTTGTTGGTTTTACCTTTTACCTTCTTTTTGGGGCATCTATATTGAGGAAGCTTTTGCTGGGTTTGTCCCTTTAGGGTTTTCCCAAGATAAATCTTTGTGTTCCTTTTATATGGTTGTTCTTGTCTATCTTTCAATGATCCTGTTTATATGCTTTTGTTATGAATTCGAAATGAAATACTAATGATCTAGCTTAGCATATGAAATTTTAACAGAGGTCTTCCTAGTTGTTCCTAAGTGTCACGAGTCATGATGTTTACTTGTGATCTGAAGTCGAGCACAACTTGTCGGGTGTGGTATCCTTCAATTTCTAGGTCGACAAGTGGGTCGGCATCACTTTTATATTTTTTATTTAGACTACAGATATTCTTTGTTTGTTTTTCGGTGTTGTTGTTTCTTATTTCATATAATAAGTCGATGAATTGAGATACTGAGTTATCTTTCTGTACTAGTTGTATTAGCTATTTTACTGTGTTATGTCAATTTTTGTTTGCTTCTTCCTGTCGTACAAATTATTTAAATAAATTTGTTGCATCTTTATATATATATTTTTATTTAACTAGATCAAGGTAGACATTTTTTCTTTTATTTTACTGATTCGTGGGTTATCGCTTCCTGTTTTTGTCCCTTGTTGAGTTACAATATGGAAATTATTTGTATTTATTACATCATTTTTTTGCATACACGACAAGACATTAACATTTTTCTTTTTATTTATTTTTTTCCAGCATGGTAGGGCAATCCTCTAATGACTGATCCCCTACTCCGCAGCTAGTACAAAATTTGAGGTCACTTCATTCCTTGTATGGACAGTCTGCATACCGATGTCCCTCCTTATAACATGTAAAACATTGGATGGGTCGACGTGGTTGATTGTCTCGATTTCCAGAGAATCGACCTCGACCTCCATATCCTCCACATCAATTGTCATAATAGCACTCGTATCTTCGACCTTCATATCTTTGATTGTTTTAATCATTTGGTGCATGGTTTTGCTCATTACTTTGTGCAACTGTGTTGGTTTTATAGACTGCATGATAATTTTGTTGGTTCTTGAGATTCAGATGACAGTCGACCGTGTTATGATTTTTAGTTTCGTAGATTGCACACCAAGATGCCTTGCCTTTCTTCATGTTGAACGGGAAATCTTTTCTCGAGTGGTCTCCATGCTCTCGGCAAATTCCGCAAAAAAATTTAGTCTGCATGAATCGAACGTCCTGTCGGTTGATTTCTTGTTGACAAGTGTCTTTTGAATGTCTGGCCGTCGAGCACTTTGTGCACCAGATATCCTAACTTTTGAGTTTTAATTCTTTTAATGACGTCTGTATGCTCTCAAGCTTTCTTCTAGTATGTGATCAGTTGAGTATGTTGGTATGTCCTCATCCATTTCTACTTGGAGAGCTTTTGTAAACGCATCTTCGTAAGTCTTGAATGTCTCCAGACTTACGTGTTGGTGAATTTTCTGTGATAAACCTACAAGAAACCATTGGATTAATAATAGTTTGTTAATAACATATTCCAATTGGCTAATAAGGTCTTTCCATCATTTATCGTAGTCACGGACAATTTCTCCTGGCTTCTGCAATGTCATTTTTAGTTTCTTTACTGCTAGATATTTTGCATCTGGAGTTTTGAAAAATGATAGAAATTGTGCTTTGATCTCAGATTTGGTTGCTCAGGGTGTTCTTTCATAAAAATTCATGTACCAAGTTAATTCCCTTTTCCTCAAGGCACCAGTGAACTACGCCATCTGCCTATCTTCATTCGTAACTTGGTTAGCCTCCCAAATCGACTCATAAATGAACCAGTGTCATCTGGGGTCCTCATCACCCTCATATAGGGGAATGTGTGCTGACCCGTGACCCATGTCGGAGTCACTGTCACTGCTTTCTTCAGGAGGTGGTGGTGTGGGCGGTGGGGTTATTTGCTTAGTCCTCTATGCGGAACAATCGTCGATGGAACTCTCGTTTCTGTTGGTTGCTTTTGTTATTTCTTCTTCGACCAACAGTCGGTTAGTGTCAAATTCTTCTGTTGATGTCCAAATACAATTATTTTTCCACACTTCTAAATGTTCTGTGTCTTTTAAAGCTGTATTTGGCAAGGGGGTACTCTTTCATGTGTCGGTAAAAGTAATTGGATACTTTCGTTGGAGGGTACCGCTTCAAGCATAACCCAATTTCCTTCTTTTGGTCGACGAATAATTAGATGTCTACTAGTGTATGTTTCATCATCTAGTCGACTTCCATATACCAAAGTCACCAGCTCCTAGCCTAAGGTCCTCTTCGAAAATATCTTGTATCCGGGTATGCGGATCTGTCGTAGGTTTTACTTCCTGGGGAACTTCTAATTGGAGAGCTTCTCACTACTCTATCCACAATTCTTCTTCCATAGGGGAAGGCTCTTCTTCCACGCCTTCTTCTTGTCGGTCATGACCCGACTCCAGCGGATCTCTTTCTTGGTCGGTCACCTTATTACTCATTCCTCTCTCTAGCGCTAAAGCTCTTTCTCTTCTTTCTTCCCTACTTTGTAGCCTCCTCTCCCTCTTTATTTTCTGGAAGTCCGTCATACCTTTGTGTGACACTATGTTCTCGATTTCCTTTTTAGGTTGAATTCTCATTACTGGTGATTGGTATCTCTTTTAGTCGACTATAATCCACTTCACTTTATTCTGACATATGACCAACTACCCCCCCCATAGCCTAGCCAATGCTTTAGAATTCCCGGATAGTTTGGTATACATGCTTAGGAAGTATTCCCACTCCCTTTCAACAATGAATTTTTCCCACCTCTTTTGTTTTTCCGCCCAGTTAGGGTTTAATGGCAGTTCGCGAAGTGATGGACAGGGTTCGACAACATGACCCACTCCCTTCTCGATCAAGAACTTAAACAACAAGGTCGGTAAGGAGCACAAAAATTTTTCAGTGAGGTCTGTGTAGAATTTCTTCTTGATGGTTTCTAGCAAAGTTCTGTCTTCTACTACTTGCTCCTCACAGAATTCGCCGGTGATTTTTTTGAACCACTCCGACTAGTTTGTTCTTCCCCTGTGAATCAGTTTTTCTAGTAACTGTTGATCTTTATTCCCTTCTAGCTTTTTTCATCTAGGATTTTCCTCAGAAGTTGGGGCACTGATTCTACAAAATTCTCATGTGTCTTTATAAAGAATCTTTCTTTTGCTTGTGCGGTCGTCAATCTATTTCTTTATGTGTAATTCTGCAAATAATTTTCTACTTTACGCTCCCACCATTCCTTAATATCCTGTTCTGATATCGTCTGCTTGCATACATCTCAGACATGTACTACGGCAATGGAACCAATGTTGTAATCTCATAGATCACATAGGGTTACCAATAATACATAGTAAAACATACATACATAACAGAGACAAGAGATAAGAACAAGTCGATAAAATAACAGATTATATTAACATGAGAGGGTCCATAAAATGTATAAAACTGAACCGAGTTCTCATCTGGCTCAACAGCCTAATATATACGAGTTACAAATAGTTACAAAATAACTACCTGTCGGTTCACTCAACCGACATGACCTTAGGTGGATGACCTAATCTCTAATTAGTCGACTGACCGACTTAGTCGGCTGACCGACTTAGTTGACTGACCGACTTAGTCGGCTAATATTCTACGTCCGCTATCGTTCAAGTTGACATACCGACTTGCTCCTCCAAGATCTCCCCCATGAACAAAACGTGGGTTATAAATATGGTAATATGATGTTGAGTCAAGTCTTATACAAGCTATGGTTAATGGTATGCCCTTTATGGTCGAAAGAAACTATGGTCGATGGTCGACTCTTTATGGTCGATATTACTTTTTGGGTGATGGTTATAAAAATGGTAATATGATGTTGAGTCAAGTCTTTAAAGTTTATCGGTCCTTTTTCAGTTAATTCGATTAAGTCACAAAATTTTATAAGTGACTTTGCTTTAAATTTTGAAGTCAATAGGGGGTTAAACATGAGTCTCAATAGAGGCAAGTGATCCTCTCCACTTTATGTAAAGTTGGTCTCTTGCAAACCACTATAAGTTGAGCTTAATATTTGTTCATTAAATTTTTTGTGTTGTCTGAGTTGAGGAGGTTAAACGTGGGTCTTTCTTAAAGGAATGCGATATCCTCACATTTGTAATGAAGTCATTATCTAGTTGACTATTGTAAGATAAGTTTGAGTTAGTCCAAAGTAGTTGATCATCATACACACGAGCATGCATCACACAATATTGTAGGTATTTTAAAATATGACAAACACATTCAAGCATATATCATTCACCTACAAAACAAAGTTCTCCAATGAGACAGGATGACAATGTACCCCTCATTATCAAAATTATGAAACTGTTCCTAGGTTGTGACCTCGGAAAGCTAGAAGACAGAGAAATGACATAGAAAGTAAAAGAGCCAAAAGACCCCACATGCCTGAACTGATGGAAATGCCAGTCAGATGAGCTAGGGTGAGGCTTTAAACCAAAATACCTCGTTGCAGAACAATATGGTTTCCCATCGTTGTGAGAGGATGAGACTTTGATGGACTACTGCCAGATTGAAGACGGAGGCTAAAGAGTAACCAGTCATAGTAGAGCCTTGTACATGTGTGTTTTCCTATCAAGCTGGAAGCTATTGCGGCTGAGTTACCTATGCAGACCGGTATTCATGGTTGATGCACAATGAGGACTACTTCAGTAGTAGCAGAGACCCAGGATGTTGATGCATATTTCTTTGTTCTCTTCAGGATGAAGAAACATTTTATTTTTGGGGGATATGTAGAGGGGACCACTACCTCCTAAATGTCATCATAATTATATAAGTATATATGTTAAAGAGATATTAACAAATGAGTAGTTGGAGCAGGTACAACCACTCCAACCTCTCTCATAATGTATAAGTAAGCATCAAAGATGAATAAAAAGGTGGATTGGATGTCCCTTCCCAAAGTACTTGTGTTTGATGGTTGTGTATGAGCGTGTAATATATTATTGAATGATGTGAAAGCCTAGAATTCAACAGTTATGAAGGTCAAACAAGCAAGGATGACATCAAATTTGTGAAAGAAAAAACATCAACAGACCAGGAATTATCTACAAGTAACATTCCAATGAAACATGAGCATATGCAGGAACAATATTGCATTCAATTGTGGTAGAACATGACATGTACAAACAAAATGTTGGAACTTGCATCCTTTCAATATTTGTGGTTTCACCAATCATGATCATCTTAGATGTTGGAGCATAGAAATATCAAAGTCTCTTATACAGATACAGTGTGGTTGGACGGATATATAAGAATGGTAGAATATTACTTCTATATTGAAAGGATTCTACAAGTTGAATTGTTCTAATGCACAACCTCTCTCACACAAATAAGTTCCATGAGTTAGTTGGTATTCAAAAGTAAAGTTGTTATTAAAGAGAAATGCAAAGTCACATGCTCAGGAAATATTTATTAGAGTTGTCACTTGTCAATCTATTCTAGTTAAGTCATTTTTTTAGTAAATCAAATCATGAGTAATTTTCTTGTAATGGTTATTGGTAATCCAAAAACCACATGTAATGGTTAAGGATAAAGTATAAACCAATGTAAAACCCATAGGTAGTCATAGTTATGGGAAATCCAAGGAAAAACCTAGATATAATGCATTAGTTAAGGCTAAGGAAAAGAAAACCCATGAGATGGATGAGGATAAGCCAAAGAAACCCTTGATATGAAGATGGAGAAAACGAGATGATTGACTCAAGAATCAAGATCCAGACTTATCAAAGAATGGTGCAGATCATGCACGATACAAGAAGACAACAACTGAAGATGAAGATGAAGAAGACTGAATATGATATAAGAACAAAAGAGAGAAGATGAAAACAATTCAATGGGATAATTAAAATTCATACGTGTGATATCTATTGTTGAGAATATAAAATGTAACGATGCATATAATGTAGAAAGTCTATGCATGACTCAAAGATGAGGACAATTAGAGAAGTTAGGGATGAGGAGCTCATGAACATCCCTTGAGAGATTTATGGATATACCCATGGAGATATTATGGAGATAGTTATGCATAAGGTTGAACAACAAATCCTTTTAAGGGATGTTCAATTATGGTCGCCTATTCTTTTATAAGGGACCAACATCCTCAAGAAGACATTTAATATTGGTCACTTGATTGCAAGGGACAATCTCTAGCACTTGGCATCCTCAAATCACTAGCAATATCCACAGTTATGTAAATAATACTTGAGGCATTACTGAACCTTTGCATTCATGGAGGAACATGGCTACATAATGCAGAGACAGCAACTGAATGTTTAGTGGAATAAAATGTTGACTGATTGTTAATTTTGAGCCATAGATAAGTCACTATGCTTGTATTTATGGACATCTAATAAGGATAGTGCATACAAATCTTAAAAAAAAGATGAAATATATGCCAAATTTGCAAGTTAACAACAATATCCAAAAGTACAACAAAACCAAAACATCACAAATGGTTCGTAGTATGTAAAAAGTGTACTGGCATAATAATATCATTTACAGTCCCAGATATGACAATTGTTGGGAAGCTCTATGTAAAGATAAACCTCGATATCAATAACTACTTGCTAAACTATGATTGAAAAGTGAACTAGTTGTGCATAGAAAAAAAATTAGTAATCTATGTAAAAAGCCAAAAGTTCTTAACAAGTGAGCTGCTAGTTATTATTCCTATTAAACTGCATGATATATGATCTTTACAGGCTTCCTGATGATAGTAGTAAATTTTTTAACGAAGTCAAACAATTATGTATTCCAATAAGACCACCAAAGAACTGAAGACATAATTTTATTATCTCAAAAATATTATCTTACCACCACAAATGAAGACCACCATAGAGTGGCTTCCCACAATAAATGCCTTCCTAAAAACCAAATTACTCTTAACTCATCTTTAGTAATATCCATGACAATCAACCTTCTGCATCATAATTGGACAACGAGGGGTCTACCATCTGCAGGGATATTTAGTTCCAGATAAATTTTTAAGAACTTCCAAGCACAAACCTAAAGAAGATGATGGAAATTTTCAATGTTCATTACTGTCCAATAAAAAGAAATCCATCCTCTTCATCTCCTGATTTCGTGAACTCATTTTATTGAACATAAATGATAGACTGTCCCAAGTAAAGTGAAAAATTACATAACATTGAATCCTAAGTTCATTATAAATAAATTACAAGTACAATTAACTCATTTCCTTTTTTTTGGTGAAAATTGAGCTAAAATTGAGTGAGATTTGGCCTCTAGAAGGTAAACAATAAAGGTTTTTCTAAGGGAGATGAAATCAAAATCTAAGGTCATTATTTAAACTTTATGGGCGAAAACCTAAAGGAACTATATAGTACTAATATTCACCTCTCCATATCAAATGGGTCTCTCTCAAAGTAAAAAAAAAAACAACCTGGAAGGGGCCTAATTAACGCACTTTGCTAGCTGGATTATGGACCAAAAAATGGGGTTACTAGGATTTCTGGAATTTTTTTGGCTGAATCTTTGTGTCGAACCCTGTATATTTTTTCCGGCCTCAAAATCCGAATGAGGGAGATATGGAAATTTTTGCTTAGGCATTTTGTCAAACACTTAGTGGACAAGTACTTGGTTGAGGACTTTTGTCAAACAATTAGTAGATAGCCACCTACAAGTCTTCCTTCTCTAAGTTCCTTTCAACATTTTAAAAGATACCAGAAATGAAATCAGACCCATACGCATGGAAAGAAAAACACCCCAAGGGAATCTATGTTTTCATAAAAATACCCAAATCATGGGATTTGGTCTCGCAAAAAATGTTTTTGGAATCAAAATGGGGGTTCCAAGCCCATAGCGATACTTTCCTCCATGACATCTTAGTTGGGTATTTTATAAATAAAATTGGAATTCCTAATTGTTTATTCAACAAGGGTTGGAGAGGCCATGCGCCCTTATTTGTGAGTTAATGTAAAAAAAAATGAATCGTAAGTCGGTTCAATCTCAGAGGAGACAAAAATAATGTTTCCACCAAAGTCTAAATGAAAGGAAACTAGAAATGTAGTTTGGGAATGAGGGCGGGTTTCTTACTAGGAACGTTGTTGTAATGCTAGTTCCTCATTCTAGAAACCCCAAGTGAGTGTATCTGCCAATTTATTTTCCAAGTAAATTCTTGTACAATATGCAAACAATGAGTAATTTAGTGAATTTTCAAGTTCTTCGAAAGTCACTCAACACAGTCTACTCATTTCTTCAAAAGTCACGTCTTAGCGAGGGGTCACAAGTTTGTTTGCTATAGACACAAAGGAACAATAAAATGAAAAAAAACAAGACATTGATATGGTGAGAAAAGAGAAATGATTACAGCAAAATACCTGATCAAATACATCTCACTTAGCCATCTCGTCCCAAAAGCGGAGGCAAGCAAGAGCTACTAAAGTTGTGATAATTGCTGCTATTATAACATGTAAAATTTGGTTCTATGGGAAGCTAATAGGAATAGTGAACACATGATTAAACCATCCCAAATCCATCAAACTATTAGATTTTGTAGAGCAGGTCCCATGTCTGCCATTCTGAGAGCATCCCACTTGAAAGCCATCCATAACAAGTCTGAAAGGACTGCCCTGATAAGTAAAAACCCACTAAAATATCTTGCAAATCCACTACTAAAATGGTTGATTATAGAGGGACCCGAATGATTGTTTCAAACCAATTCAGATGAGGGATTTCATTATAGAGGGACCTGAATGATTATTTCAAACTAAACCATCCTCTGCCTCTGTAAACCCTAACCATTGCAAATCCTCGTCAGTGTAAACACACTTGACCTCCGACAGTACATCCAGCAACCTGCTCTGCATGACCTCTGGCAAACCTCCTCTGTGTGACCTCCAGATGTGGAGGTATATTGTGTCGGCTCCCTCGTGAAACTATTGATTGGGTTCTTTGTTTCATAATGAAATATTGTGTCCAGACGGTTGTGATTTTATATTTTTTTTACTTTTTTCTTTGCCCTAGTGTCGGAAATTTGACGGCATAGCCCTAGTGTCAGAAATCCTATGCCCTAGTGTCAGAATAGCCCTAGTATCAGAATTCCTACACCCTAGTGTCAAAAATCCTATGCCCTAATGTTGAAAATTGAATGGCACTAAAATAATTTAAAAGGATTGGTACTTTTCATCGTTATTGTCCAACACATCCATACGATACGTTGGATTTCATCGGATTCTTTCATCGGATTTTGGGTTCAAATCCTGTTGTGCTTGGTGTTTATTTTCTACAAAGATATGATTGACATTGATAAACTCTGTCTGTAGAATTTACAGATGACATTAAAAATTACTCGAATTTTCATGATCTAAAGATGCTCAGTTAGTTTAGGAGATTTGTGTATTCAGCTTGGGAGCCATGGATTTAAGAGGGTTTGAAGCAAGCATTATTTTTTAAAGAGAGAAGCATGTGTTTAATTGTACAATACGCTAGGCAGAGGAAGTTGGTATAACAATGTTAAATTAGATTAGGACTCATGGTTTATGACTCGGGTCTAACAGTGTTAACTTGGGTTAGGACTCATGGGTTAGGATTGAGAGATATAGGATTCATTATAAGCGGGCTTATGCTTTACCCTTGATTGCGAGGAATACAATATCAAAATGTCTCTTTCCATTGAAAAAACTTATATAATATATCAATTAAAATATATAGAAATTAGAATAGAAAATTTAATTTATGTAATAATTTTTTTTTCTAAATAATATAGATCAATTAATATTTATATTATATATATATTTTATGTACCCTAAACTCATTTTCAATTGGAAGATAATAAAAATATCACCCTACTCACGGTTTTGGGTTTTGTCTATACTTTATTATTTTATTTATTCATCACATTACCTTTCAGATTTTGACCTTTTATTAGAAGTTAATGTTTTTGAATTACTTTTATGCTATTGCAAATGTCTCCACTTCAATATTTTGAAAATGGTGTATAACTCTTGATCATATATGAAATACTGATTTAGTTTCATTGAACTTCTCATCGAATAAATCAAGATATAAAATAACTCCACTAACGTTTGTCATATTTTATCGTTTAATAAATATGATCTAGGATCTTATCTGAGAGAATAACTTGCACAACAATAATCACAAGAGACAAGAGACACAAAGATTTTTTCGCAAGGAAACCGTAAAGGAGAAAACCCCATAACTTCCTCAGAGATAGAATGAGCTCCAATTACAAAAATAAAACGCAAGAGTACAAAGCTGATCTCCGGTAGTTGTTCTCTCTCTCACTTGTGCAAGCTACTTCTCTCTCACTCATGCGCTATGGTTGCATGAGTGTGTGTATCAAATAGAGAGTCTCACTCTCTATTTATACTTAATTTCCACTTGACAATTTCCCTACATGGCCGAATTCTCTAGGAGAGTCTAATAACCCTAATATGACTCAACTATGGGGTCCAATTCCGTGACTTACAATCGAGGGTTAACCTCAATGAATTTAGATGACTTTATTATATTAATGACTCTCTCAATCGGGGGAAAAAACATCTTCATCAGGGTACAATGAAATATAATAAGAAATATACAAGTGAATACATTCCAAACTTACAAATACATCAACACTCCCTCTTAACTAGGAAGGTATTCTCTTGACATAGTTCATCAGTATAAGTCTTCATCACTTGATCACCATCAAAGTTGGATCATCATCATCATCATTGTTGTTTCTATCTTGAGTAAATGGTGATATCTCTCAAATATACTTGTCATAGGAAGTTCTATAGAGCTAACCATTTTTCATGTTGGATGTAGGCTTAGCCTCCATGTAGTTTTTCATCAACAGAGCCAACCCTTTTTCATGCTGGATGTAGGTCTACATTTCCATCCCTTTTTCATGATGGATGTAGGTCTCCATCTATAGAGTCAACCTTTTTTCATGATGGATTATGGTCTCCATTTACAGAGCTAGCCATTTTTCATGTTGAATGTAGGTCTCCATCTACAGAGCCAGCCTTTTTTCATGCTAGATGTAGGCCTACAGTGCCAACCCTTTTTTCATGAGAGCTAGCTAGTTTTCATGTTGAATGTAGGCCTACAGTGCCAGCCCTTTTTCTTAATGGATGTAAGTCTTCATCTACAGAGAAAACCCTTTTTCATCTTGGATGTAGGCCTACAATGCTAGCCCTTTTTCATGTTGGATGTAGGTCTTCATCTATAGATCCAACCCTTTTTCATGTTGGATGTAGGCCTAGCCCTTTTCTAGGTCGTCATCATCTTCACATCATCTCATTGTCACATGAAGCACATATACAAATAACTCACATTCACCGACATGGTAGGACACACCTACTACCATCCGACAAAGGTTCCAACACTTACATCCACCGGCATGGTAGGACACACCTACTACCATCCGGAAATGACTTCAACACTTACATCCATCGACATGGTAGGAAACACCTACTACCATCTAGGAAAGGCTCATGTGTATCACTTCCCTTAGGAGGGAACCTTGATCTAAAGAACACCAAGCTTCTCTCTAACGTACTCAAACTTCACTCTGGCTAATGGCTTGGTTAAAGCATCAGATATCTACTTGTCCGTCGCAACATACTGGAGCTTCACTGATCCTCTCTGCTCGTCAGTGACACTAATAGGGGTAGGCTAATCCTTTATGGATTTAATATTTTCCAGGTCCATAGCTATCCCTGTCTCGGAGATAATGTGACCTAGATACTATGTCTGTAGTTTTTAAATTGGAGTTACTAAACTTAGAGTAAATATGGTGTTCTCTTAACACTTGTAGTACTACACGAAGGTGTTCTTTGTGTTCTTCTTTATTCTTTGAATAAACCAGTATGTCATCTATAAAGACTAAGACAAAATTATCTAAATACCTACTGAATATGTTGTTCATCATACACATAAAGTTCACGAGTATGTTGATTAACTCGAACAGCATCACTACAAACTCGTAGTGTCTATACCTTGTACGAAAGGCGGTTTTGTGAATATCCTCATCGTGAATTTGTACCTGATAGTATCCAGATTGCAGGTGAATATTTGAAAAGATTATGGCTCCTCCCACTTGATTGAACAAGTCATCGATCCTGGGAAGTTGGTAATAGTTCTTGATGGTCATTTTGTTCAACTAATGGTAATCGATGCACATCTGCATCGTACCATCTTTCTTCTTTACTAACAAAATCGGTGCTCCCCAAGGGGATACACTGGGTCGGATATACCCTTTCTCTATCAACTCCTGCAACTGAAATTTGAGTTCCATGAACTTAGGGGCACTCATGTGGTAAGGCGATTTGGAGGCCGGAACTGATCCTCGACTCAGTTCGATGGAAAAGTCTAGGTATCATTTCGGATGTAATCTGGGTATTTCCTTGGGAAACACATCCTTGAATTTTTCAAGAAGGAGGAAGTGTTCTATGCATTGTTCCCTATCAGACTCTATGTCTCAGATGTTTACTGCAAACAACTTATAGCCTTTCCTAATGCATGTCTTTTCTTGTAAGGCAGATATTTGTCTTACAGAAACTTTCTTTGAAATGCCCTAAACCTTCACTTGGTTCCCTTGGATGTCCGTACACAAGATAGACTTGTGAAAACAATGGAGCATGACATGGTCCTACTCTAGCCAGTCCATGCTGATAAGTACATCATACGATCCTAAACATAGGATGTTCAAGTTTACTTTCATAAGAAAACCATTCAGGTTTACCTCACCTTCTTTAAAAATATCTAAAACTTTCTATTTTGTATCTGTGGGTAACTGAACCAGCCAAGGTTTTTCATGTTTACTTTTCCTAGTTTACATATATCAACAATTTCAGGTGCAACATAGCTCCAAAAAGCACCAGGATCAATAAGTATTGAAACTAAAGTGTTCAAGATCTTACCTTCTATCTCGACCATCGTAGCTTGATGATCTTCCTGTCAGACATCCAATGCTGCATAGATCCGGGGTGTTCCAGCTATGTCCTTAACAGTTGGTTCTTCTTGTAAGTTGTGCAAGACCCCATCGGTCTTCTTCTTACAATCTTGGGCATAATGAGGCCCACTTCATTTCTATCACTTCATCTGTAGTAGGCTAGCATTGGCTCCACTTGCGAATGATTTGTTAACATTAGAAACTGGTACATAAGGCTTCATACCAGGTTTATTAAAGTTCCTATTTGCTTGAAAGATGCTATTCTGCATTCTGTATGGCTATGGGCTGGACCTAGGTTTGTGGTTATTAGAGAAGTTCTTAGACTTGTCTCAGTTTTGGTTCATGTTCTCCTGCCTCAGCTGTGCATTCTCATAACAAATCCTAGCTTTGTGTAGCATTGTATTCAACGTCTTAAGAATGTCAAATTCAATCTTGTCCCAAAAACTGGGAGGAAGACATCCTAGGAACTACTGGATCTTTATTTTTTCTTCCTTGATGTATGGTACATAATGAAACAGATCTAGAAATATGTTAATGAATGCATCCATAGTCATGGATCCCATGTGTAGTTCATGAAACTCTTTCAATTTTCTGTCAAAGAACCTTTCCGACATTTATTTTTCTTGGAAATTTTTTCGAAAGGTATCCCAACGTATTTCTCACAGCTCATCTTTCTTGCTGTGTTTTTGTTAGGTATAACTCTGGATTCACTATTATTCATGGCTAATGCATACATTTATATATTACATGTGACGGTTGAGCTTCATCAACCTTTTCACCTTCCTATGTAACTGTTTAGCTAACTATTTATTTATTTATTTACAATATTATAATCCCGACGGATTATATTCTAACAATCCCCCTCTTAATCCGAAGGGGTGTTCGTAAGTCTGAGCATGTTTATGAATCTTTCAAACTTTTCTCGTCCAAGCGCTTTGGTGAAGATGTCTGCAACTTGATCATTTGCGGAACAATGTCGAAGATGGACTGTCTTGGCCTCTTCATGATGTCGAATCAAATGATACTTTGTGTTGATGTGTTTGATTCGATCATGGAATCTAGGATTCTTAGCCAGCTTGATTGCAGAAGTATTGTCGACCAATAATGGAGTGGAATTTTCTTGTTTTTCTTGCAAATATTCAAGTATATTCCTGAGCCATACTATTTCTTTAGTTGTTTCAGCTGCAGCCACATATTCTGCTTCTGTTGTTGAATCTGGTGGAACTGACTGTTTGCGTGATCTCCATGAGACGGCTGCTAATCCAAGAGTCATAGTGTATCCAGAAGTTGATACTTCTGTCTCCTTATTGCCATCAAAATATGAGTCTGAGTACCCAATAAGTTTGAATTCATCCACTTTAGAGTACTTGAGTCCAATGTCTTGAGTCCCCTTCAAGTATCTTAGAACTCTTTTTGCAGCTGACCAGTGTCCTTCACAAGGTTTATGTATGAACCTTGAAAGTATGCCAACAACATAAGAAATATATGGTCTAGTTGTTGTAAGCTATATAAGACTCTCTACAAGTTGTCGATACTTGGTCGCATCCTCAAATTCTTTTCCTTCGCTTGATGTGAGCTTCATTTTCTGTTCCATTGGAGTAGATATAGGGTTGCATTCTGTCATGCAAAATTTGTTTAGTAGTTCTCCAACATATTTTTTCTGAGATAAGAATATGTACTTAGGATGTTGAGTGACTTCAATTCCTAAGTAATAGTGGAGATGTCCCATATCTGTCATTTCAAAGATCTTTTTCAAATCTTTCTTTATGGATGCTATATAGCTGTCATTGTTCCGTGTCATCAAAAGATCATCTACGTACACCACAAGATACACAACAGATATTCCAACTTTCTTTATAAATAGTGTTGCATCATCAAGATCAAAATGTTTGAAATTTAACTTCAAAATATGCTCGGTTAACTTTTCATACCATGCGCGAGGTGCTTGTTTTACGCCATACAAGGATTTGACAAGCTTGCATACCTTTTGTTCTTTTCCTTTCACAACAAAGCCTTATGGCTGAGACATGAAGACATTCTCTTTCAAGTCTCCATTCAAGAAAGCAGTCTTCACATCCATTTGATGAACTTTCCACCCTTTCTGAGCAGCTAAAGAGAGTAAGGTTGGGATGGTATCCCATTTTGTTGTAGGAGAAAATGTTTCTTCATAGTCAATTCCTTCCTTCTTTGCATAGCCTTTTGCTACAAGCCTCGCTTTGTGCTTGTCAAGTGAGCCATCTGATCTGTATTTGTTCTTGTACACCCACTTGCAGCCAATTGGTTTGGTTCCAACTGGAGGGTCAACCAGCTTCCAAGTTCCATTCTTCATGAGTGCATCATACTCATTCTGCATAGCTTCTTTCCATTCAACTCAAGTAGAAGCTTATTCAAAGGAATTTGGTTCAAAGTTAGCAGATAAATTAAATTCACAATCAAATGATACATCCATGTCATCACCTGAATTATCTGCTCCTCCTCCATCTTCATGTCTTTTCGAACTTCTCATTCCCGTCTTTCCAACTTCATCTGGATGGACACTTTCAAGTGTCTTTGTGGCCCATTTAGGAATCTTTCGTGATGGTCCTGGTTGATCAGCTGGTGGTGCTTCATCATTGATTGAGAGTCTTTAAATTCTCTCAATCACATCATCCAGTTGAACCTCTTGTTCAAGTGAAGTAGCAGGAACTTCTTCATGCGGGGGAGTTGGTGCTTCATATGGAAATTCCAAAGGTTGATTTAGAATAGGAATCCCCCCTTCAAGGTTTGGAATTTCATATTCATTTTCAGAATATGTCTTTGGATGAGGATATTTTTCGAAATGATCAAGCTATCTCTCAATGGACTGGTCATTTTTATTAGTTTCAAGAAAAATGACATCTCTGGAAATAACAATTTTTTTTGTTTAACTCATCATACC
>LPNX010702741.1:0-59261 GCA_001517045.1 Pseudotsuga menziesii | reverse complement strand
GAAGTGTATTCTTTCCCATTATCAGTACGAAGTGTACCAATTTTTGATTGTGCTTGTTTTTCTATCAATGCATGAAAGTATTTGAATGTTTGAAATGCTTCTAATTTTTTCTTTAAACAGTAAATCCAACACATTCTTGAGTAGTCATCAACAAATGTCATAAAATACTTATTCCCATTTGCTGAAGGAGTTGGCATTGGTCCACATAAATCAGAATGTAATAATTCTAATTTCCTACTTGCTCTGAAATTAGATTCATGGAATGGCATCTTACTATGTTTCCCTAATATACATGCATCACATTTGTTCTTCTCTTTGGGAATGGTGGAAAAACCAAATACACCATTCTTTCTCAACAAACAGAGACTGTTATAATTTAGATGACCAAATATTGCATGCCACAATGAACTAGATGACAAATTACCTTCTCCATGCTAAGAGAGGTAGGCATAGTTCTAAACTCTTGCAGATGAACCCTTTAGCTTCAGCAGCTTCCCATCTTCATATCCAGTCATGATGACTTGGTTGTCAGAAGACTTTCTTATTTCCATGATTCCATCAAACATGTGGATGGAATGGCCTCGTTGTTGAATCTCCACCAAGGACAACAGGCTTCTCTACAAATCTGGAAGATAGAGAATGTTCTTCAACAAGAAATCAGGGAATCCAGGCATCTTCAGTCGAATGGTGCCCATTCCCTTTGGTTTAAGACTAGACTTATCTGCAAAGTAAACTATGCCATCTATTGTTTCATTAAGTTCTTCAAAACAGTATTTTATAAATGTCATGTGTGATGTTGCACTAGTATCAAGCGTCCAACAATATTTGTAAGATGAAAGTGAAGTCATTTCATTAATTCCAAGATTACAATGTGCAACAATACAATGAGCAGAATCAGAACATTTACTAGCATATTGATTTTTATTGTCATCTTTCTTCTAGTTATGCTTGTCTTTGATGGTGTCCCATGAAGCCCAACACTGATCTGATGTGTGTCCAGTCTTTCCACAACGCTTGCACTGCAAATCTGATCTTTTGTTTGAGTTGTTTCTGCGTCCTCTACCTCTGAAGTTTCTCCCTCTGCCTCTGTTGCTGCTTTCTCCTTTGGAATGATCTTTGCAAGAGAGAGTGGCACCAACTATTGATGACAAAGATTTCATCTTTTACAACTGTTAGTGTAATTTACAATAATGAACTTAATATGACAAAGAGAAATAGGAAAAAAATAACCTTACAGGTCTACAGTCTCTGCCATGGTGAATACAATGCAAGTTTACATGCTTCTTCAATACAAAATATATCAGTCACTAGTAATATATGATATATCAGTCACAACACAATATATCAGTCTCAGTATCACAATGAAATATATCAGTCTTAGTATTAATATTTTTTGAATATTGAGATCGGTCTTCAAGTAGGTCTTCAACAGGATGTAGCAACACAGGCTCACTTGATTTCTCAATACGTAGGCAGCTCCACAGGTTCAGTCTCATATATCCAAAATGCACCTTGCATCATTTCAGGAAGTAGACAGTAGCATCTATACACTAGCAACATGAATAAAAAGTTTCCAGACTCCATGCAGGCCTCTCCAAGCATATACTTATCACGTCTTCTCCACGTTCTTAGAACTTGAAATGCCCTTCGAATGATAGCACAAAATTTAAACCCTAGAAAAGACGGGAAAAAAAACAAGGGATCTCACAGGCATGTAATGACCCTCCAAATTGTATAGAAAATTGGCTCGTATCACATCAAATATTTGTATTGTTCCATCCATAGTACTGCATGCAAGACGACTTACATCTCGATTCCATGCAACAACAATACACAGCTACATTTTTCAAAAGCATAATGGAAACAATGGTTCAATACGTGCAGCAATGCACAATCTTAGCTCAACTCTATCTCCAAAGCCTTATCAATGGATATATCACAATATAACTCAATGATTGGTATCCTCCAAGATACTGCGAAGGAGATGCAGAGATTGATAGGTCACGAACACAAAAAGGATTAGGACTCATGCAAATTAGGGTTTTTCTTTCCACGCAGTATTCATGATCAATTGTAGGTCGCAGTACTCCATGCAGCTCCTTGAATTAGTACCCCACATAGCTCTTCAACGCAAGGTATACGCACATAGTAAATATCAGTCTCCAACGCAAGGTATACATTAGTCCCCAATGCAAGGTATACGCACGCAGTACCAGATTTGAATGTATACAAAACGCAGCTCCAAATTTGAGTGTATACAAAACGCAGCTCCAGATTTCAATCGCAAAGGGTCTCCATGATATGCAATACCAAATTTGAATGTATACAAAACGCAGCTCCAGATTTGAGTGTATACAAAACGCAGCTCCAGATTTCAATTGCAAAGGTTCTCCATGATACGCACTACCAGAATTTTAAAAATACATGGGATTCAGGTACCATTTATCTCCTCACGATGCAATCTACAATATTCAACACAACAGCAAGCAACCGACGACTCGACAAGGCTCAAACCATTTACGATGAAGAGATTGGGTTCGTAGCAGCAAACAAGGTGTTCAACGGCAAGCTCAGGCCACTGGGCATATAGGAAATTGGTAGCACAAGTATGAATAACAAAGGATGTCTCCAGCATTCTTACGTGTAGCGGTACTGCAAATTAGGGTTAGGTATAACACAATCTTTCTAGCAGAGAATAAATGCACATAATGAATGCACTGGCAGGAAGGAAGAGTAGAGGGTAGATTGGCGATGGGAAGGCAGCTCTGAAACGAATTGAAAAAGGGTAGAATGGAGGTCTGGCAATGCACTGGAAAGCATACAGGCTGCCAGGACTGAAATTTAACAGCAGGAGTTATGGCAGGAACCCGCTCTGATACCACTTGTTAGGTATAACTCCCGATTCACTATTATTCATGGCTAATGCATACATTTATATATTACATGTGATGGTTTGGCTTCATCAACCTTTTCACCTTCCTATGTAACTGTTCAGCTAACTATTTATTTATTTATTTACAATATTATAATCCCGACGGATTATATTCTAACAGTTTTAAATCCCTCCACCATCCTTCTTCCTTACCATTTAAGTTATAGTTGGCAAGCCTAGCCTTCATCTCACTTGAATAGTTATGAACCTAGAAATACTTACTCATACCTTGAAACCATTCGTCATCCTTTTCCCCAATGTTTACTTCACCTTTATAGGTCAGGGCTCTTATTTTTTGAAACTCCCCCAGAATACTATCATCACTCCTTTGCTTCCTTCTCCATGGAGAAAGTGAGTCACCACTAGAAGGATTGTGATGGTATTCTTTAGTTGCTTCAAGGGTACATTCTTTTTCTTCTCCTCTTGGGCTGTTGGCTCAGTTAGGGTTTGGTTCTCTCTTGGATTTGTTGGTGGACTGACTAGGTTTACCTTGTGGGATTCCTCTCGTTATGTTTCTTAGTAAGGCTTCATTTATAGCTTGTTGTTCCTTCCTTTCGTTTAGGTTGTCTTCTCTAGAACTTTTCATTTCAGCTTGAATACTGTGTAAAGTTTTCAAAACATTAGAGTTTATATCTACCACTAGCTCTGCTTCTAGAGTGGAGGTTGTCATATTCCCTTGATGACTGTTTTCTTCCTCAGTATTCATAAACTGAACAATGCTATAAAAATTTCCTGTAAACACAAAAAAATTTAAATGAGAGAAAAAATTATGTTAGTAACATCTTGAATTAACATGCTTATTTTCTATGTGTGAATGTTTGGTGCACCCATAGGTCTCTTAGTATTGAAACTGGGCTCCGATATCACTTGTAATGTCCCCAAAAATTGAGAAAAAATAAAAAATTATAAGCTAGTAGAAACTACCTAGATGAAACATTATTCATTTGTCGAACTCTATCGTATACTTCATATACCACTATTTATTCATAAGTTGTTCTTACACTTTGTCTTTTACTTTTAGTTATTACTTTTAATTCATTTTACTTATGATGATGTCCTGCTGTTTACTACTTTAGCATTATGTTTATACTTTTGTTGCTTATTTGTTGTCACAAGATTTTTATGCTTCGTTCTTTCTGCATAGTCATGCTTGTTAATTATCGCATCCTAACTTATCTTTGTTTGTGGGGACAAAGTAGGCAGAGTGGCGGGACTCGTTCTCCCATGATGGTTTGAGAGGTAAAGTATTACCTGTTACGCAGGATTACTTAGTTCAATTGAATTAAGGCACCTCTTTTATTTACTTTCAGGTCTACCTCGTGTTTAGAAGGATTAGTAAGGATCTTGGATCAGTTCAATCTTTATTTGTTCTTATTGTTCATCACTACGTTTCATCACTGCTTCAGATTGATAGCAAGGTAATCTTATTTGTTAATTATATAGCTTAGATAATTAACTATGTGATACCTAAATAATCTATATAAATGTACTTTATGTCTATTTTTATTACTGTTATTAGCGACTCAAATTTATAACATGGTAAGTGCCACTTTTGTCAATTTAGCTATTACAGCTAAATTTCCTGTGCACTAAGTAATCTTCATTATGGTTTATATCCATCATCTATATATATATCTTAATATAATTACATTCATATCTTGTTCCATTTTAAATCTGTTAACATATCCTATGTGTTTCTTATATGCAGGTTCTTATCTTGGTCTAACGCTAGACCTTTGATATTTTATCATTAATTATATCACCAGGGCATACTCCCTATGCCAGGGTTCTTATGCTTGAGCCTTGAGGCAAAGACGGGACAATTCCTAAACTTTAGACCTAGAGTTTACATGTTAAATACATTATCTAAACTTTTATACTAGACTCATGACTAGTGCATACCATGCATGGGTTATACTAATATATGAAATGTTGTAATAGAATAAGGTCCGTGCTTAAGCTTTGGGGTTGGTGAAAATAACATATGGTGGAACCATATAGTAACAGGGTTTAATCCTATGCATGGAGGGTGGTATTAAACAATACCTTGCAATGAAACTTGACTATGGAGAAGGGGATTTTGGATTTGATGTTAATGGCCACCAACTAGTGCATTTAATGTTTATTGGAAATCGAGGCATCCCCAAGGTTAGGGCTATGCCACACGATGGTTTTGTCATTTACAAGGTTTTGACTTGGGGTTTGGTCTTGGTCTTCACAGGGGAAATGGAGGCGACCTCCAGTGTCACGAAGGTAAGATCTCGATTGGTTTATCACTAGTTCTATGGTTTTACATTGATGCACTTGATCGTTGTCATGCTTCTCATCATTTTTGGGGATGGTTGCAGGTGTTGGGTTCTGTGGAGAGGGTCGTGGCTCAGAGCTTGTCGTCGGTTCCTATATGATGGAAATGGTGAACAATAAGCCTTACAAGAAGCCAATACTCATTATATCTTTGTCTTACTGAGTGATGCCTTCACTATTTGGTTTTGGGGTTTCATTGTGGGGTTTAAAATTCTCCTTTGGGCATGTAATACTCAGACTTGGGTTTAATTCAATGTTGCAATGGCTTTGGCTGTTGAGTGAAATCACACTTCCTCTTGTTATGTGTATAAATTTTGGGTTTGTATTGTTAAAATGGTTTGGGCCTTTGAGCCATGGGCTGCACCATTGCTTGCAATTGTGCCATATCCCATTGGCATTCCTGTAAAGAATATGTCTTGGCTTCGGAAGGGACTTTGTGGAGACATTGCGATTCACCGTGCTGTGTATGATGTATATACTCTACGTTTATAATAAATGACCCATTTTATTTTTTTTACTATGTTGTGTAATGCGAATGCTATGTTAATGGTTTGTGGACAGAGCTCTTAGGAACAGGAATATGCCTTTGTGCAATTTTATGTATTAAGTAATTTTAATGGGTTGTAATTGGTGAACATCGTGGGTTTGAAATACCAATCTGTGGATGGCTTGAGCCTTCCCCATCGTGGATGTGATAGCTCTATGGTATCGTTACTATAGATAATTTAATGAATAGCTTTAAAAATGATTCGTTAGCAGAGTGGTTGGTTACATAAATCATACCGTGTCATTTGATTTTGGCATTGCTATAAATTAGGTGAATGTTGTGTGTAGCATCTGTTGGTTATTTAATATTATGAATTCGTGGGTTTTGTAGAAGCCAGGGGTTGTATGCCCATGATGGCATTCGTTGTTGTCTTTATATAGTAAATGGAATCTATGTATTTCAATGTTGGTTGGGGCCATGCTGTAGTGTAATCATAGCTCATTTCATCAGCATGGAGGTGGTTTATAAATTGTTTCCTACATACATGTTATGTATATCATGGCCATAGTGTGTATGCAAACAAAACCCCATAGGTTTCGAATCTGTTTGGATATTAATGTCAGGAGTTGTATTTTAATAAATAAGAATATGTTGGGCTTGTATGCCCATAGCATTCGCTTCCTATATCTCTCTGTAATACATGGGTTTATAATATGATTTCAATGTTGTTTAATATGTTATGTGTAATGTGATGCTAAGTATGTAATTTTTTTAATGGATTATGTATAAATGGAATTTCTTTGCTTAAGATGGGATAGATAGAACTATGGGTGATTATATATATATGATCAAAGATTATATATAGGACCACATGGATGGTCACGATGCCTAGTCTGTTCATAAAGTTATGATGCTGTTATTTTAATAAAAAATGGCTTTCTATTTAGTTTATAGTTAATAAGACATGCCTTGTGAGGTCCTAATGTTTTATTTACTTTTGATTAAGTTTATATTCTAGTTCTATTACTAGGATACTTACAATTTATATTTTTGGTTTTTTTAGTGTGATGCATAATTAGGTCATAGTTCCTTTATTGGTACTTTAGGTTGAAGTTAGTAATTATATAAAAAAATATATGAATTCCTACTTCTGAACTAGTTGGAAACAATTTAGACAAGTCTCTGCTAACAAATGAAATATGTCAGCACAGTAATCATCTTAGAGGGTGATTACTTAGTTACTAAAAATCAAACCCTAGTTTACAGTAACAAATTCTAAATATTGAATAAATACAGAAACAAACTTAATGATGCAATCCTAGTTATATGCAGCCTATGATAACATTCACCACCCAAGGGTATATTTAAGAAATAAAAACCCTAACAGAGTCTAACCAGGAAATAAAATACATAGGGTTAGGAGATACATTGAAAACATTTACCTAACATATTCATCAATTAATCTAGAATGTAGCATAAACAGTTTAGGGTTAAAATCTAGGAAATGTAACCCTAGCAAATATTGGACAGAAGCATCATTTCTAGGGTTAGAAATATATAAGAAAATTTTCATAAAGCAGCAAGCATTTACCCTAGAAATGAAGTTGACATACTAGGAACTCATACCTGTAATTTTTCTGAAGCTCCTTTAATGGATGAACCTGCACACTTTTTAAATAACGAGCATTAACAATTCAAGATAGATCTAACCTCTTATTTTGATGACCAAATCACTTGGGAACTACCATGTCCCTCCCAACCATGACCCAAAACCATTCCTGGTTTTAATCCAAATCCCCCGGAGCTGGACTCCAACATGCAAGTAGCTTAGAGCTCCTAAGGTAAGGTTTCCTATCTGGTGTATCAAATTTGGGTCAGTTCTCAATTTCCTTCCAAAAATTGTTTCTTCAAGAATGTACTTGAGAACAAATAGGTAGAAAAATGAATTCTCCAATGATTAATCAGAACCCCAAGCCTTTCCTTGGCTTGAGTCTTTATAGGCATACTTTTCAGTCAAAGGGACAGCTAAATCAAGAAACCTTGGTTTCTTTATTTAATCCTTTTCAATTACTTTGGGTAATTATTAATATTTTAACTTAGAAACTTTCTACTAGTTCCTAGTTGGACTTTTATAGACATTATACTATTTATTAATCTATCATAATAAATAATAATTGATTGAGCTCTTCTTCTTTCTTTCATTTATTTATATTATTAATATATTTAATTCTTTCTACATAACATGTATAAAGTACATAATGCTATAACACTTTATTAACATTTGTCTTTGGGCATCATATACCATGATACATAAACTTAATGACACTTCTTCATTAAGGTCAAGTAGGTAGATGGTTTAGGTCTACTAGGGTAGGAAACTCTAAACATCCTTGCATGTAGGATTTCCCTCATATACCATGGTAGCTCTTCAATACTTTGATTAGAATACATAAATTTGAAATTTCATTTAATCACTTATAAATAAGTATGATGAGATCATTATTTTTCTCGAGTCGTTTTCACTTGGAAGTTGTTAAATTCTTTCCAGTAACCCCTAGCGCTTACTAGAGCCCATACTCAAAGATTTAACAGGGCGTTACAATTCAGTGTAATTAGATATCTTCTCACTCAACACTTGTGCTAGGATGTACTTGTACGATACACCTAGGGATACAATGGCCAAGGTTTCGATGCTCCGAAGCTTATGCTCAACATCAACATGAAAGGATCCAGGGTTTATGCCCAACACTTCCAAATCTTATCTTTTCATGTGTTCCAGATCTTCTCACTCAACACAAATGTAAGTACTCATGTGCTCCAGAGCTCCTCGCTCAACACAATGTTAATCACTCAGGTGCTCCAGATCTCCTCACTCAACACCAAAAATTATTCACCCATGTGTTCTAGAGCTCCTTGCTCAACATAAATCATTACATCAATCATGTGCTTCAGGGCCCATGCCCAACACCAAACATCTCATCAATCATGTGCTTTAGGGTCCACGCCCAACATAAAAACAAACATCATATACATATCATCAATAATATTCTTACGCCCGATATATACAACAAATCATCATGTTCATATGCAGTGGGGTCTTCGACCCAATATAAAAATAAAACATCAATATAATCATCATAATCAATAGGGACATGCCGATAAGTTTTAGGCCCAAAATTTGGGATATTACAGATGTGGAATCACTCGATGGATAATTATCAAATACTTCATCCACATCTTCAAATGTTGGAACATTGTGATCCTCTATCCATGGTTTAAACCACCAAGAATCTGTTGTGTGTCTTTTTGGTTGCATGCCAAGACCTTGTAAACTTCCATGTGCATCCTCCAATCCTATCTTTAGAGCTTCTATAATTTTATTATCTATGGAAATTGAATCATATTGTGACAAGAGATCACCTTCCTCTACTATTTATTGATGCAATTTATTCCAGATACTCATTTGTTTCTAATTAGATTTATTGAAATGAAGCCATTGGGGATTCAATTCTTCATCAACAAGTCTATTAAGGGTTCCAAAAGCATGAAGTAAGTCAGAAAAATCATATGCCATCTCTACTCCAACCATGCCACCAACTTTGCGAAATAAGTTCTCACATACATCTGACCCAGTCGGGTGCAATGCACATGGTAATTTAGAGTATTGATCATGAAATAATCTCATCAACAAAACCGCAAAGTGAAAAGAAATTTTCACATCTTGATATGCCTCTCTGCTAATGAAATTAATGTTGACATTAGTATTTTCTTGTTCTCTGACCCAACATAGCCATAAGGTGAAGAAATGATGGACTCTTGAAGATTTTCACACTCTTTGTCAAAGAGTTAAACTAGGAGACAAAAAAATATCAATATAGTCAACAACAATTGCTACATAGGTTTCTGTACCCTATTTCCTCTGTTTCCTTCCACTTATACTTCCCATTTCCTTCAAGCACCTCCAGACATGCCTCGAATCAATGTGTGGTGTTGAACCCCATTTTTGACAATCACTCCTCTGTATATCCTCAATTTTAAGGTTGTGGTCATCCACTTTAAAATTGTTATAAAACATTCTTACATGGTTAAAACTAATCAACTCTTCTCCAACAATCACATCTCGTCGACCACTAAACAAATAATTCACTAGCCTTTTGACATTGTGGATGTAATCCTTGTCATGAAGTCTTGTTACTTTAAACCCATCATACAACCCAATTAGCCTCTACCCTTCCTAGGAAATTTGATATCTCATGCCTATGGTTGAGTAATAATCCTTTAGCATAAGCATTCTTCTCCTACTATCCCCATCTGAGGAATGACCAATAATAAGTCTTAAAAAATGTTCCACATGTTTCTTCCATACGTATTCTACTTTTTCCCATTGTTGATGGAAAAAATTTGCATCAAACCTGTTGCACATTGGATGAACAACCACAACCAAATGAGGAAGCTTCTCATGTAAAGGGTTTGCAATAATAACATGTGCATAATGGCCAATCAAACAATTCTTGAAGGCATCTGTAATAATCACATATCCTGCAGCGCCCTCACCAACTATCACCAAGAAATGTGATTGGCACTTATGTTCTTCTTTCTTACCAGAAAGACCCACCAATGTATCACTTTTTTTTACCCAGCTTACATATTTTTTCACAACAGTTCCATCTTCAGAAATGCATACGGGAATTGGGCCCTCTATAACATGTTTTTATTTATAGGAAGCATAAAATTTTCTGGTTGTCTCAAAAATGTACTCTTGCTCCCTTGGGATATATGTCAATGATTTTGTAACTTGACATAAAGTCAAAGATATCGAAGGGCCATCCATATTCAAGCTAATGAAGCTATGCAATCTAGGACCTTCCCATAACTTAATTATGTCATAAATGGATTGAGTGGATGCACTATACCTTCTACCCAAATTTGAACAAACTGAGTTGTGAAATATATATTGAACAAATTCCCAAACTGCATCTTTACCTTGTAATTTTCCTTGCTTATGAGCCTCACACACATCCTTGCAAAACCTGAACACATCCTTCCTTCCTGCATATTCAAACAACTTTTCCCTTGGAGACCTTGCTCTAATAGACATTGTAGAAGGCTCTGTCCTCTCCCACCAAAGAGATCACATTGTTAACCTATGTGTAGAATTTGTCTCTTGCAACAATTTTGAGTTCAGTTTGAGTCAACTGGTCCAAGATTCTCCCTTTCCCTGTATCTCTCCCATGTATTTTCATGTTTATCCTTGATTCACGATATAAATGCATTCAAAAGTCATCACAATTAGGGATCATCTTGCAAAAATTGCATGTCAATAAATCAAAATGTGTTCATGTTTAAGAAACCCTCTTGCAATGAATATGCAGTGTATGTAGGATTAATACAGCATTCAGTACCATGATAATATAGTGTTTCCCTGGTATGTTTCTCTATGGACCACAATTTTCCACCACGTTGGTCATCCATTAGAACCTTTGTGTCTAATATCTCCCCTCTTCTCTCAATATAGGGATACCAATATCCCCAACATAATAATATTGGGGGAGGTATTTTTCCTAGGAAAATATTAAAAAACATATTGGTTAATGATCTACTAGCTGCTACTAACAAGTAATAACAAATAAAGTAAAGTGCATATTCAAATTCAAATTAAATTAAAACTTGTGTAATTAACACACATGAAGTAGAAGCATGTGGACTTGTAGAAGCCCCATGTAATGGTGATGGTAGTGATGGGATCATGAACTTAGTCAAACTTTGTTGGGAATTTTGATTGGTAAGCTTCTTCGGTCTCCCAATAGTTCCACTCCTCAACACAATTGTATCATGTAAAGCCTCAAATGTAGTATTAGTAGTGTGCTTATTTGATTTCATGTGTTCATTTAGATAACTAACAATATTACCACTTGCCGGCACCAAAGAGAACCATCTATTTCACTGTTTACATTCCACTCTTACTTTTTTCTTGTCCTCATAATTTGCTAGTGTTGCTTCCACCACCTTTGAACAAATTAGGCTTTTCTGTTTGATTGAAATCATGTAGAAGTTTGATTACTTGATCAATATCAAGTTGATCTATAGCCACTGTTGTCTGCTTTTCTTTGTTACCTGCAGGAATTTTATTAATTCCCAACATTGAAATGTGACGTTCATGGGACCCTGTTTTCATATGATTGTTTTTGAAGTTACGAACTGTTCGCACTACCAAGGATACTTCCCCCATTCGATAATCAATGCCACAAATTTCACAACAGATATTTATATTATGTTTTCCATTTTCTGAATATACCTTTAGTGTTAGCTTCTCCTTGACAAACTCTTCCATTTAACTATTCATTTTATGTTGCCAAGATGCCAATACATTAGGATCAACAAAAAATTGTTCCACTGACTTAGCCACATCACCAACTCTTGGTTGTTTATGCATAGGTTCCTCCACATTCCTTTCAATGTTTTGAGAGATTGGTGTTCCTTCCATTACATGTGATTCCAATGTTTCAGCAACCAACGTGCATAGGCTTTCCTCTTAATGACTATATTTGTTGTAGGTTTCCTTTTTTCCTCTTGCTTTGCATTTAAAGGAAATCCAGTTGGGCCAATAATAAAATCAAAAGGATATTCAACGATTTCACCATTCACAATTTCACAACAGATATCAGCATATGTACAACCTTTTTGACACTAGACTGTGCCAAGGGCACAATTCTCTTCACCAATAAAAATTCGAAATTCCACAACATCACGTGGATCCATATGCATTTCCATCCATGTGTACCTTTTAGTTGCTTAAGAAATGAATAAAAATTTTGATATAATATGGCTACGAAATGAGGTGAGTGCATCCATAAATAAATGAAAAAAAAGTAACTCAAATTTACACATGCATATTAGTTCATTAATAAAACAAAGAGCTAGGAAGCAAGGTATGCACTATCAATTCAAATCTCTAAAAAGGATGAATAAATATTACTATCAGGATGAAACACCTTGAAACAAAATGTATTGTCAGTTACTTATTCAAATATCCCTCCCCAAACTGAAGATTCAACTTCAATGTACCTACAGAAGATCATAAGGCGATCAAAACAAGAGATGAAAAGACATAGAGGTGATCAAAGGTCTTTGTTGTTTTTTGAATTTAGTCTTGTTATTTTTTATGAAAATTCTCCAAGCATTACAATCCACTCCAGGAAATGATAAAAATATCCTAGTTGACTAATATTCCCAACCTCCAAGCCTGAGCTCTATTCTACATGGTGTTTGGCCTTGGGGTAAGAGAAAAAACTTAGTAATAAGTGCCTAATAAATGAAGAATGGTCCAAGGAGAGATAAATTTGATCAATAGTCACTCACAAAGACCAAGTAAACCATTTTGGAAACTTCCTACATAAATGCAACAACTCTTAAATTCATTCCCTAGATTTTTGAGATCAATTTTGCATCCAAATGGTAAATATTATGTAATTGTTAGAGCTTCCATAGCTCAGCAACACAATGAAATTGCAGCCATAACACTTTAAGCTACCTATATCTCTCACATTAGTGTGAATAGGTATTGTAGCTATAATGATGGGTAACAAAGAGAAATCAACAAGATTTTTGAAGGGAGGAATTTAATTTCACATCATAATCTTAATATGCATAATCCTTTTAACATCAACATTGTAGACCTAGTCAAACTGATGCAGACAGTGCTGGAATAACTCTTACACAAGTTTTTAGGTATGTAGAAGATATGTGATGGCACATCCTCTATTAACATAACATTGGACTCGTCACCTTTTGTTAAAAAAGGCACATATACTATAGAATGCATAACATATTTTATAAAGGTTATATAATATGAAAAAGATGAATTATCAAACTTCATATAAATATAGTTTTTGAATTACTCTTCTTCTATTAAATAATTTAGCTATGTAGAAGATATGCTGTGAAATATTCTTTGTCAACATTGGATTGGTGACCTTTTAGGGTGTAAGAAAGGGGCATATAATAAGATGCATGAAATGTTTTTTTAAGGTTATAATATGCCAAAAATGAATTATCAAACTTCATATAAAGACATCTAGTAAGAACACAATTTCAGAGTTACTCTTCTAAATTAACTAAATTAAAAGCTATGAAAAAGATACTCAATAATAGGTAACCCTCTAAATAGAGACTAATAAATGGGAAAATAGGTGACGTTTTCTCATTTAATATATATTTTCAATCAAGCATCCCTAAAAAATATTCTACATTTCAATGGTATACTGTTCAACCATGTGTATGCTCTCATTTTATGAAAACTTCAATTTTAATATAATGCAACATGATTCATTGCTACACTCTTTGCACATTTCACAACTGCTCATTCATGTATGGCTATGGTGAACCCTAATTCCAGGGACCACTAAAAACATACCAAATTTCACAAGGTATTGTTTTCTTCATGCATATGAGTTGTAAACGCAACTGTCCTTTTAAACATAGATTTAAATTATGTATTAGATCCTGGATTTTCTTTTTTTTCACAAATGATATAATCTAATTTTAAGTTGGACATATTATGATTTTATTTTTTTCGAGAAGAAAAATAGTTGTTCCTTGTTATTCATATGAATCAAAGGTAACTATTACAATGTAGAAGGGACACACCTTCATATCAAAGCATGTCCAACAATATATAAATACTAGTCTCAAATTCTCAATGACAAATTGCTCGCCAGCATTATAGTTGTTCAGATACTCTTCCAGATAGCTGCATTGAGAGGTCATATAACCAACTTCACCACCAAGATAAAAAAAACCAAGGAATACATCCCATATTCATCCTAACTTCAAAATATTTCTACAAGGGAATACAAGATGAACCCAATCATGGCTTACCTAGGGAGGCACTCATGGACCTTCCAAGAATCTTATACAAGAGGAGATCAACGTCTTCCTCATACATCCATAGGATGTGAAAAATCTAATTTCTGTCATAATCTTGAAAAAATAAAGATCGAAGATGTGAAAGAGAGGTAGGTCAAGCTCAATTTAAAAGAGTTGCATCGATCCATTTCCCACTATTTCAGCTTAACATATTTCAGTGAACTATAAGAGGCCAGAGGCCATAGAGAGTGCCTCCTTGGATAAGCCATTTGCATTCTTTTTCTATTCTCTGTACACATGAGCAAAATCAAGAGAAAGGAAGGATGATGCAACATTCCTGATATTTTGACACCATCCATCTAAATTGAGAGAAGAAAGGGACTATCTCCATTGGACCCAATTAATAATGACCGAAGAGTCTCCTCTGACATGAAGAGAAGAAATTCCAAATTCCTTAGCAACCGTCAGTAGTTCCCAAAGGGCCAGAAGCTCGGATATCATATTATTACTTTGAACACATCCCATCTTAATGCTGAAAGAGTGGTCATAGGTGATTAATAAATAAACCCCAACATCACCGTTCGAATTAGCAGAGGCCCCATCGAAGAATCCCGATGGTAACTCTTTGGTAGGTTCCATGCCTATACATGTCTGCTCGGGAATATTTAATATGATTTTATTTGAATGTTTGGATGCATTTATTTAGTATTTTCATGGATAAAATACACTGCTAAATACAATTTTATAGTACAAGTTTGTAAGGGTGAGAAAGCTCCACATTTTTACAGTTGATTTTCTTATCTTTTCTGAGTCATGTCGTACATGTAGGATGCCAAAAATTACATAAGGTTGCATAGAAGGTGAAATAAAAACAACATTTGGGCTTAGTTTTTCCCCTTTAATTCAGAAAAATCTTTCGAAAACGCAAATATGGAGAACCTCAATATTTCAAGTGCTTAGTGCATCTGAATTCTTCCATTATTTGCTTGGTGCAAATGCCAAGGCATATATTATTTTTTCTCGAGCACTCCATTAAATATAGTATCTTCATGTATACTGAGAGCACTAATACCAAGTTTAGAAATAGATCAAGAGTTGGATCTACTTTTATTGTAAACCCTAGATGACATTCTTGTACTATATAAGTGGCCTAAGGCAAGGTTAAAGTAGTCAGTTTTCTTACTTCAGTTTAGAGTGAAGCAAAGAAGCACTATATAAACACTCTAGAACTTACTTGCACATCCTTTATATAATCTATGCTAGACAAAGAAGTATACGCATGCTCAACGAAAATGATTTTTTCGATCTCGTTCTCTATTCAAGGTTGATTAAAAGACTTTGTAGTTGAGTTCGAGGCTTAATAGTCTAAATTATATTCTATGGTATCAAGATCAAGTATACTCTTTACCAACAAACTTCAAACTCGTGTGTTTGAGCAAATTCCTTCTTTGTTGGTGCATTGGCTTCCTCTTGCAAAGTACAAATCAAATTCTCATTGCAATATATAGATATACATTAAATATTGGTAAGTATTTGGATCAAATACAAATTTTATATATGGATGAATATGACCATTCAACATCCTAAAAATTCTAATAATAGTATGCAACCAAAACCATCACTACAAAGCATGCAAGATTTCAAGCAATGACCTTCAATGCAAGGTCCAATTATCCTGCAAGAGCCAGGAGGAAGGTTGTCTTCCCACATCTCGGTGGTCCTAGCAAAAGAGTAATCATGCATCATGTTCATGATTCAAATTAAGGTATGCTTAAAATTTTCTTTATATAAACTAGTTGGATATCAAAAAGGAGGTCACATATACCATCTTTTGTCTATGACAATTTTTACTTGTATTATGTGACATTTACGTGAGATCCAAGTTTGCATGTGATAGATGAATAAATGGAATAGAAAGTTAAACTAGTATGTGAATACTACAAATGTTCATGATAACCCCTAAAAGTAGTAAAATATTTGAAAGAGTGACTCATAAGAGTTATCATTGTCACAAAAGAAACTACTTCCCTCACTTTAGGTTTAATTCAACACATGGACAGCTTCCATAAGAGCAACTGAGTTGTAAATATAGATGTAACTTCAGAGAGACTTAGGTTGCTACATCAACTCTAAATGATTTCTTGTTGTAAGTCAAGTTGATGTTAAATACTAAAATTAAGAATTATTTTCAATGTTTTTTATTAGTGCAAAGTTACGGTTCAAATATTAATTAATGTATGTGCAAATTCCCTCAAATTGGAGATTTGAATTATTAATTCAATTATCGTTATCAAACCCACCATAAAATGTTCTTGAAGTATTATCTGGATTAGATCATCAAAAGAAAATGACATGGATCAAGGGAAGGAAACGTAACTATGATGAACATCAAGAAAATTGTAGAAGGATTGAATAAAAGAGGCATAACAAGTGCCAATGACAATAATGGAGAAAATATGGCATCGGATAATACTTGTGTGTTAAATGAATGCCATTTGAGAACTAATAATATCTTATGGAAATTACTATGTGTTTTCCACCAAATGATGATAAATATCGTTTGTTAAGTATGCTATCGAGGGATGAAGTTTCCCTGAATCCCTCTAAACAACGTCACCAGGCTCAAGAATCAATGTATGCATGTGTTGGAGAGGCCGCACCTACTTTAGTGGAGCCAGTGGCAACTGGTGTTACTGTACAATATGGTGCATACAATAATTATTATAGTTCACCAGGTTTTTTCTTGTCATAGATCTATCCCCATAGTTAGCTCATTGTTTATTATGCCACGTATAGAGTCCAGTGCCTTGAATGTGTTTCCATTGTACATCCTTATCAAATTACTCAAAGTTCCTTAGAACAACATGGTGGATCCTTCCATCCAGGAAAGTTCTACCACATCCTGACCAATGTCCTCATCCTAACTATCTACAACCCACTCATTAACCAAAAGTTACAACCATCGGTTTAATTCATGCAAGACTCACAATATGTTACTAGAAGTAGGAAGGTAGTTATCGTTTCTAAGATCAGTATGGGTATTAGAAATACCTCTTTCAAAATGATATGAAGTAAAGAAATAAAAACTATTACTTTCTTATAGATAAGCATAATTTTTAAATATTGATATTTATTAGAAAATTTATTGTTGATTTTTCCTACAATATATCCAAATTTCAATTTTTTTCTATTGTTTTTCTTGACTTTCTATCATATTTATTTTTACAGTTTTGTAATGGAGTCATGTTCCATTTATGAAAGAAAAATAATAAACTCTTTTATAAATTTTCTTTTCTGCAATTCACCATTAGGAAACTTCCAAAAGTTGTTTCCAAACCGCTAGGAGATGCTTTCAAAGATATTCTCAACTGTTTCTTCCCAACATCCATACTAGAAACTTATTTTCTATGCAATGATAACAAAGGTCTGGACCTAAGTTTTAGTAACTGGGCCTCAAGGAAAATAAAATATTGACCAAAGCTTGGAGTTTAAATGCCATTAAGAAAAATATGTTTCTTTCAATGACATAAGGGTATACACCCTCTCACCATGAGACCAAGTTGTTGACAAGAGGCTCCCTACAAATGGTCAAAACGGGACTCCTTCTACACATAACCACTTATACTATGAAACGAGAACTTGACACAGTTCTCGTTTTTCTCTCTCCTAATTTTAGTAGCTAATTTTACCTCCATTTAAAAAAGGGTTGATACCAGTATCGCACATTTTCATTTTAAGGCATTTTTTTGGGCCTTTGAATCATCTTCATCGTAAAATATTATTACTTTCTAATTTCAAGTGTGTTTTTTAGACATTTAACAAAATAACATACATTTAGAAGCAATTTATATTGAAAATCATATACATTTTGCAAATTTTTCCTTTAAAATAAGACTTTTTAATAGGCAAAATAAGACTTTTTTATTGATAAAATTATAAGAAATTCTAGAAAAAAAGACATTTACAACCATTTTCAATAGATTTTCATAGAATTTTTGTATAAAAATTATACTATTTCATACTATATTCCAAAATGTTACGATTCACATAAATTCACGAAAAACTATACAATATATTTGCAAATAACATATTAAAAACAATATAATAGAGATTTTATTTCTAAAATAAAGTCTGAAAGTCAAAACAGTACTAATATATCTTATGAAAAAGTTGTCAAATTAAACATTTTCTTCAAGACACTCAACTAATCAATAATATCATGTAGGCCAAATTCTTCATCGAAATTGGAATTTTTTGGAGCTTGGATTTCCTCGGGGACATCAATGTCCTCTTCCATTGGGTCTTCTATGTCTGCAAGATGCCCAAAGTGCTCCTTTCCAAACATCCATCCTAATGGGGTTTGAGGCTCTTTTGACATCTTTGCCACAAGTGTTTCACTAAACTCCCCTTTCTTCAAACCAACTTCTTGTAATTCATATGGAAGAACTTGAATAGCATTAATTCTTTGCTTGGTGTAATTGCATTGTAGTGGATCATTATCAATGGATATGCAATTTCTTCCTTTTTGTAAGGAGCATGCTATTGTTGAACCTAATCACCAAAAACAAAAACAAAAAAGTTAAGACAAATAACATAAAGAAGCATACTTTAAAAAAAATTAATGAATAATAAAAAACAATAAAACTTGAAACATGTTTCCATATGTAATATCTCAAATTTGACATGAACCCGAGAACAAATCTAAGACCCAATCTCCTTCACTTGAAAATGTATCTATGAGATAATTAATCAAAGCTTGTGTCTTTTGATAGATGTTTAGAGCCACTCCTTTCAAATCCCTTTCTTCATATGTCAAATTTTTAACCACGGCATTATAAGTCAACATCTGACTATATTTTCCTTCACTCTTTTTATTGATTAAAAGAGATTCATAAGTCTCATCTTTTGTCCAAGTTGCAAGATGTATGTTTTCAATATCATTCAGAAATGGATCACTGCTGGAGCTATGAATATTACGCTTTTGCCTATAGTCAAAAAAAAAAAAAAAATTTGAATTAACTTATCAATAAATATAATTTATTTATAAATTCAATAACTTGATAATAATAGTGCAAATATATTACCAATAAAGTTGTTTCCTTGTTTTTTCTTTACCCTTGAAGGATGTCAACAACCCCCCTAATTGTGTGTCAGAATGGAAAACAATGAATCTCCATAGTGGTGATGTTGTGACATCTACAAATCCTGAAACCACTTTACTGAATGATTGGTAAGTATAAGGCTCACAATCATAAGTAGTGTTTCGTATATTGAATCCATGAGGGATATCTGCAATAACTAGGCTGTACTCCTTTTTAGGAACAATTTTTGCAATTTTCGTACAGTCACCTAAAATGACTTTATATTGCACAGTGTCAAGCCCATTCCAAATATAATGATCAAGTGTATCATCAAGTTCAACGTTTTCAAGACATTGTCTCCTTTGTCGTTCTATTTTGGCTCTTTGGATATGAATTTTGAAGGACTCTGGTACTCCATCTGTACCCCCATTTGGCATCTTCAAATGAATTTTTTTTCTATAACTAATAAAGAATACATTAAATGATTTACGAAATAAATAATTCAGGATGTATCATAGATCAACATACCTTCTTGAATGCAACAAAAAACTGTTTAAGGTTTCTATTGAGCTTGATTCTAGATACTTGCATTTGACATCATCCCAACTATTCTCATTCAACATTATAACCATCTCCTCTTGTATTTTCATGTAAATCTTGTAACTAGATGATGAAACAATAAATAATGTTTACAATCATATATAATAATACAACATAATACTTAGAACATAACAAAAATGTTAAGCTCAATAAACATACTTTGTACCATAAAAAAACATCAACTTACTTATCAAATTCACTACACATTTCCTCCATTGATAAATCACCTGACTTTACCCGTGACAATATTGTAGCTATTAGTGTTTCATGCTTCACACCTTGCATTGTTCTCCAGGGTGTAATATTCATCTCTTCTGGAAAGTTCTTGATGTCAGGACCTGACTTACCACCGGTCCATGAAACAACTTTACTTTTTCCACTTTTTGATTTTTTATGCTAATATTCTCCCACATGCTAAATATGTCCTCAACCAAATCCCATGCTTTCCCTACTCTGAATGCCAATTGGAAATATCCATCTAAAGCTTTGAATGCATCACTACCTTTGGCATTTTTATGTTTCACAATATCCTCTTTAATAGGGATACCTATTTCCAAACAACATTGTTTCCAAAAAATTGCATCAACCTTAAATTTATCTCCACCACATATTTGCAAAAATTCATTGTGGATGAATCTCACCCTTTGAATAAATTTCATAGTCATCCTATATTTTCTATCTGTGTTATGATCCCATGCTAACAACTTTGCTTCTACATCTGTTAAACCAGTATAAACAATGCATTTCATTGTTTCAAAAATAGGGTTGTTGGGATATTCTTGCATCAATTCTCGTGTTGCCTCTGCAGAATGATTCCCTCCAAGAACATAATATTTGTGATGAAAACTTATTGTTTGATCAAATTCATCTCTAGTAGGAACATCTTTCGGGTCAACAAGCACTAGGTAGTCAACCACATGTGCATAGGGATCATGCCTCATTAATGCTTTCAAGTTGTGAATATGCAAATGATGTGGTTTTCTAATTCTAAATTGATCTTGCCCTTCTGTGGGTCTAAAATGTTGATTCGCATTCAACTCAAATGTATGCCCATTGTTAACCAATTTATCCCTCCGCAATCGATCTCGAATGGCATTTTGTGTTGACTTGACAATTCCATCCTCTAGATCAGCACCTGGAGTAATGATTTCCCTATTACCCCCAGAATATTCACTCTCATATTCATGGATAACATTGGAATTAGAAGCAGAAGATCTCCTCCTTTTCTGTCTTGAAGGGATTCCATCTAAATCATCAATGCCTTCATAAGGAATTGAAGCACCCTCAACCATATTTCTTATACGAGATTGATTCTTACTCCTACGAATAGTAGTAGCCAGCTCATTGGCAACAATTTCAATGTGTTCACTTGGGCGAGATAAATATTTAAATGTAAGATTTCTAGGTACCTAATTTGATTGTCGGATGCTATTTCCTCTTTGTTCTTGTACTTCTTCAGTTTGAACATTTGAAACTGTTTTATTCTTCCTTGGTTCTTTTCCCTTTTGAAGTGCAGCATGAACGACATCCATAGGATTTTCCTCTGTATAATAAATTCCATTCAACATGTTTGAAATCGACCTAGCAAAATCCTGCAAAAAAAAATGGTATTAAATCTATTACATTGTGATATCCAAGTTATAAGAAAAACAATTTAAAAATAATCTCAATATTGAAACTTACTCTCCCGCTTTCAATATCATGTACAACCCCTTCACAGAAGGGTGTGAAATTTTCCTGAACATTATATTTTGAAACCTTCAAACAATATCGAATTTTGGCAAAGGTCTTCGCTTGTTTCACTTGTGCATAAACAATTTCTGTACCCAGCATCACACATATATCTCTCAACAATCCCAATGATTGGTAATATGATTGAAGAAATTGAAATGCAACATAATATAAGTGAATACTATCTGCTTTTCCTTGATATTTTTCCTTCAAATGCCAAAAATAATTTGTCCTATCTTCTTAGGCCTCATATTTCCATTCTCTAGCATTCTTGATTTTTGATTCCTCAAAGGTCAAAACTTCATCTTGAGGCTCAACATTCTCATATACCTCAACAGTTCTTTTCGACGCAATCATCGCTTCTCTTGATCCAGAAACGTTCACAGATATCTTTTGTGATGCCATTGTATGTATATCCAAAATGTAAAAATTTAAAATACAATCAACAAACATTCATAAACAAAAAAAATCAACATCAATAGTCATTATAAACTATATTGGAAATTTGTTGAAAAACATTAACCCCCCCTCCCCCCAACTTAACCCCCTTACACTAACATTACATTAAAATTAAAAAAATAAAACCGTCTTAAGCCCCCACAAACATTGCATTTAAATAACAATGAGTGCATTGAAGTGAATGAGTGCAATGAAGTGAAATTGAATGAGTACAGTGAAGTGAAAATCCTCAAACACCCACACTCTAGAAGATCTAACAATATTCTTGCAAGTTTTGAAAATTCAGTGAAGATTCATGGACAAAAACAAGTAAAAACCAGTCGAAAATAAGGAGAAAATACTCCCCTAGTTACACAACTCGGTTTAAAAGTGTGTTCCTAAGTGCACAAAAAATCAAAGTGGTTGTTAAATGACAATTTATTATTCATCGGGTTCAGACTCGCTTTAAAAGTGTGTTCCTAAGTGCACAAAAAATCAAAGTGGTTGTTAAATGTTAATTTATTATTCATCAGGTTAAGTGCACACAAGTTAAAGTTGTTGTTAAATGACAAATTATTATTCCTTGCTATTTGATTCGATTGGATGTTTCGAATCATGTGGATTTACTAGACTTAAATGTGTGGGGCCTACTTTTGGAAAAGTAAAAAAAACTAGTATATCACATTTAATTATTATATGGTCTGCATTCACTCTTAATCATTGGGGCTTTCTAGTCACGATCCATTATCTTACGTAAAGAACAAATTAATTACTCGTAGTTCATCAGGATCCTTCCAGCAATCACATTGGTGCATTTTAAAAGTCCATGGGTACATTCTTTTGGGATGTTGTTGTTAAATTGGTTGGGAATTATTCCAATTCTGACAATAGAGAAGGATCCTACTTGTCTAATTGGTACCATTAGAACCGTGCTTTCCATTGCAACACAAAATCAATGGCTTTTTTTATCAACTATATGTGAAATAAGCCTTTCTTAAAGGTCTACTTGAAGAAGAAGTCTATGTAGACTAGCCACATGGATATACTTTCAAAGTTGAGGAACACAAAGTGTTTAAGCTGAAAAAAGGCTATGTATGGTATAAAATAAGATCCATGAGCTTGGTAAAATAGGATTGACTCTTATCTCATCAACAATGGGTTCAATCTAAGCAGCAATGAGCCCACTCTGTATGTAAAAAAAATCAAGGAAAAATGTTGATCTGATGACATGATGTACAATGGAAATTTGATGCTTGAAGAAATCAGGTCAGTTATAAAAAAATAATTTGAGATGACTGATCTAGGCTTGATGAAGTGCTTCCTTGGTCTGGAAGTTACATGGTGAACAAGGCATGTTCATATTTCAACATAATTATGTTACAAATATTTTGTAGATATTCAGAATAGATAAATGTAAACTAGTGGAAACCACCATTGTTGTAGGCACCAAGTTAGAAAAGAATGATGATGGACCAATAGGAAATTATACACTCCACAAAAGAATGGTAGGAGTTTTAATGTATTTGATTGCAACTAGAACTAATTTGATGTATGTTGTCGGTCTCATTTCCATATTGATAGATTCTACCAAAGACTCTCATTGGAAAGTTGGAAAAATAATTTTGAGATATCTTGCAGGAACAATTGGATATGGCCTTTGGTATACTCATTCACCATATAGTACTCTCATAGGGTACACTGTCATATATTTTTACGGGAAGTATTGCTAATAGAAAAAGCACATATAGTTATTCTTTCCATTTGGGTACAAATCTGTTATCTTTGGCATCTACAAAACAATGGCATTTTCAGCATGTCATCTACAAAAGCAGAGTATGTAGTAGTCGTCAGCATCTTTCCATGTAGTTTGGATAAACAAAATTTTAGAAGATATGAAAAGAAAAGAAAAAAGGATCCAACTCCTATCTTTTGTGACAATATTTCTGCAATAACATTGTCCAAGCATAATGTCTTTCACATAAAGAGAAAACATATTGACACTCATTATCATTTCATTCATGAGTTAGTCAATAATGGAGATATTATTTTACTATTTTGTAGCTACAACGAGATATTGGATGACATGTTTACCAAATAATTGGGAACATTTCCTTTTGAGTTTCAAAGAAAAAAATTAGGAATTGATAGTGTTGAGAATATTGTCCCAATTGAGACTAAGGGGTTGTTTTAATAATTGTAATCTCGCTGGTCAATAATGTATCAATTAGTTGGTTAGTTGAGTAGTTTATTTGGTCACCTTATCTAATTAGTGACCCATAGTATTTTCTTATATATGGTAATGTCCCATGGTATCACTAGAAATGCAATCCTATATATGATGTTGTTTAATAATGAGAAGGAAATGAATATGCCCATTGGTGTTCCATCCTTTCTCTTTTTTTCTCTTGTCTTAAACTTTAACATGTATAACCATTTTCACATTTTTTTTTCAGTGAGGAATTCTAATGTTCGTTTTTTATGAAGGAACAAAGTAAAGCTATGTTTTCCAAAGATAAATCCTCGAATATTATATTGTAATAAATTTTTAAACCATTTAACACATTGTTTTGTTTCCTTTTTTAGATGACGGTTTCCAGTCTAAAGGGTAACCTCGCATTCAATGGTTACTTGTCAACTTGTACAAACGTATTCAAAATCAATGGTCAAGTTCTAGATGGCATTCATTAGCTCTTCAACAATATTTGTATGTCACTTTTCTCTCTATATTATCTCCTTTCAAGTGCACATGGAAATGGAATAGGTGCACCCTTGTTTCATCTTCTATGGTTGTTGAGTGATCAAAACATCCATGTACACTCGCATGTAGTGGAAGAAACATATTATACCTATGAGTATTGGGGCAACTTATATCCTTTTAGAAAGTTGATGAGCCAACTCTAATCTTCTTAGTCATCATCATAACCTTTTTCACATAATTTCTTTGCTTTCTTGATGTACTTTTTATGTGTTATAAACACATTCTTGGGACTCTCTCAAATAACATTAATGTTCTCTATTAGTTTTTTTGGGCATAATTTCCTCAAAAATTTCATAGCCAATGCTTTAACTGCGTGGTTTTTTGACAAGTTCATATGCCCCTGCCACCCTCCTCCCGCTTCCACCTCCTCCGCCGTCAAAACAAGGGGAGCGCCGCTCCATGGGCGCCAAAGGGCCACCCTTTACTGGCGGAGCGATGGCCACCCTTTACTGGTGGCGCAATTCTCAGAATCACGCCGCCAGTAAAGGGCGACGCTCCCCTTATTTTGATGACGAAGGAGGTGGAAGCGGGAGGAGGGTGGAGCGGAAGGGAGGATACTGGGATAAAGGAGTTTTGACTACAAGAGTATAAACTAAAACTCAGATATAGAATAGTTAGATACTGGGATTGTGTTATTAGCTCTCATAGAAAAAGCAACCTCCTCATTTTTATAGCTTTCTCTGTATATGTCTTTGTGTCTACTCAGAATCACGCCGCCAGTAAAGGGCGACGCTCCCCTTATTTTGACGACGAAGGAGGTGGAAGCGGGAGGAGGGTGGAGCGGAAGGGAGGATACTGGGATAAAGGAGTTTTGACTACAAGAGTATAAACTAAAACTCAGATATAGAATAGTTAGATACTGGGATTGTGTTATTAGCTCTCATAGAAAAAGCAACCTCCTCATTTTTATAGCTTTCTCTGTATATCTCTTTGTGTCTACTACACACGACGGTCTCTGCTATTCATGTTATTGAAATTATGTAACGCCTCTGATATATATATAGCACTCCAATGACACTTTGTTTTCAACGTGAAGATGGAAGAGGAAGTTCCTTTTGTCTTTTTTTTCTTCCACTAGTTGAGCAATTTCAATTTTGAGTCTCTATCCAATTCCAAACCCACTAAATCTTCACCATGAATCACACGCAACTGTACCTGCACACGAGGAACTGCACCAAAGTCTTCGCATAAAGGTCAAAAAAAAAATCAACAATTTCTATCCTCACCTCACCATCTCAGCAGATATCAGGATACATCAACGTAACCATTGGAAGTACATTCCCAAAGTAGGTTTAATCGAACTCAAAATCCTGAGTTTGTGTGAGAATTTTGTTCCGATACGAGAATTTCAATCAAGTGGAGATCCAGATCCACCTGTCAATCCAGCACATTTTTTTGATGGAAAAGTTGTTTGTCATCATAATCAATCACATTCCATTGCATCTGAACATATTTTCCGAACAATGTACCAGAATCGAACGAATGCAATGGGTCCATTCCATTTTATTTTAATACATTGTTCAAACATTACGACTAGAATAGGTCCCATCCCATTTGATGTTGATGTATTATTCAAATTCGATAAACATATGTTTCAAACATAACGAAGCAGGGACTAATAAATATGTTTCAAACATAATGAAAAGTTTGATTACCTTTATGGTGTTATGATGATATTTATTAACGTCTCATCAGATCTGAGATTAGTTTTGATTTATCTAACGAAGTTAATGTTCAAAAAAGTTTAGGAGAATTTTTTTTAAATCATTATAGTTATGCTAAATTAAAATGTTATGAAGGTAGGTATACACATAACATTCTATTAAAAAGTGATTTTCATTTTCAATTGTCTTTACATTTATCAAATATTTAAAAGATGATTTTCTTTTTGAAATAGAAATTCAAAGTGGTTTGCCCAATGGAAATTCAAAGTGGCCTTCCCAACCAAACTATATAGGGGAGAGTGAGTGCAATCTGGTCTATCTAAAAAGCCACTAGATTCGTAGGTGCCAGCTAATTGACTACAATCAGTTTACTTGCACGTGAGAGTGATAGAATTAAAGAGCGTATGCATTAACCAGTATAGAATTTACTACATATTATAAGACTATCTATAAAAACACAAAAACTAGAGATGGAGGTTGTAGAGAATGTTATCTTAGTTACTAATAGTTTACATGGAGCACAAAAGTTGAAGAAATATTTCCACCTCAAGAGATCTAATAATTCTTGGGGCTTATCCATCTATAACTCTTGTTTTGACGGCGGAGCCTTCCCCTTCCACCTCCTCCGCCGTCAAAACAAGGGGAGCACCGCTCCATGGGCGCCAAAGGGACGCCCTTTACTGGTGGTGCGATTCTCAGAATTGCACCGCCAGTAAAAAGCGGCCCTTTGGCGCCCATGGAGTGGTGCTCCCCTTGTTTTGACGGTGGAGGAGGTGGAAGCGGGAGGAGGGTGGAGCGGAAGGGAGGCGTAGATGGAGGATGGGAGGGGAGAGAAGGGACCGACGGAGGTGGAGAGATGGAGGGAGGCGGAGGTGAATGGAGCGTGGGCGGAGGAGGTGAATTGGAAAAGCAATCGTGATAGGTCGAAATTCCAAAGATTCAACCAAAAATATGTATCAACAAATTAATGGGGAATGTAATAGGTACTGCAAGTGGCACTTTGATTGCACGCGTTGCATCGCGATGCTGGAGATAATGGTTTGAAATTAAATGGGACTCAAAATCATCGTGATATGATCACCATGCTTGAGCGTGAGGGCAGTGGTTTCGGATATTCCTCTGTCAAGTTCAAGAATGTGTTTAAAAGATAAAAAATAAAAAATAAAAATTTAAAATTTAAAATAATCAAAATTACAAAACTCTTGATAAGGGTAGGTCTTTTTTTAATTAACACTACATCTCTTAAAAAAATTGTATTTATATAAAAAATAAAATAACTAACCCGGAATTTGGTAGAGACTCCTTACTTGAAAGAATAACTAACTCGGAATTTGGTAGAGACTCCTCTCTTGAAAGTGCTAGAAGCTCCTGTGAAATCTTCTAGTTCTTCTTTAAAACTCTTCCTCTCTTGAAAGTGCTAGAAGCTCCTCCTTCTTTAAAACCCTTCCTGAATTACTACACAGTCTAAACAATAATGAATTTATAATATACATTGAGACAAATGAAAAATCAATAAAACCACAAAATAATGAATGACAAAGGTATAAAACCATAAAGCTATCATTGTAAAATTAACTATAAAACTATTCTATTTATTAAAAAAGGAATAAAACTAACATAATTATTAAAAAAGGAAAAAAACTAACCTACTTATTGAAAAATGAAAAAAACTTACATATTTATTAAAAAAGGAAATAAAAAACTAACCTATTTATTAAAATAGGAACAAAAAAAAAACTACACTATTTATTCAAAAAGGAAAAAAAAACTAACCTTGAAATTGTTACTAAATTTCTCCAAACTGCATGATGAATAGTAGGAAAACTAAATGATTTATATAATCTAAATTAGGTTTAACATTCATTGTTTTACAAATATGGGATTAAAAAGAAGTTAAATAACCATTACCTTATTACATATTTCATATATATATAAAATTACACAAAACTTCATTGGTTTTATATGCATGGGGATATAAATATGTAATTATTTAATACATTATTTCGTATCTTGTTTATATCATAAATTTCTTTTTTTTACTAGTTTTCTGAATGTGCTTGAAATGCGCCCTATACTTTTGGTCCAAACTTTTGGAGGGAAAAATTTGATCGAAAAAATTGGAGTTAAGTTTTGGAGGGAAGTTTTTGGAGGGAACATTTCATTCTCATAGCTATAAGATGGTTGATTGGCATTTGCACCATTCTACATTTTGGTGAGGTCTATCATTAAAGTTCATTGTCTTCTCTATTAATATTTTTCTTTAATTCTATCTTTTAGTGAGAAGGCATGGACTCATCTGAATTGAATTCTAATGTCAATGAAGCATTGTATTGTTCATCTAGCCAAGCTACTGACAGTGCAAGCAATGTAATCAAACACGTTGTTCGAGAACTTCCATGTTCTGAAGATTTTGAAGGAAGCACTAATGAAGGGAAAGAATGTGAAGGTGATGATGATGATGATGAATATCTTCCTCCAAGTGGGGATCCTAAAAAAAATAAGCAATATGATGACAATTTTCCTCCCAGCAAGGATTTTAATGCGACTAATGATAATTTTCATATAAGTCAGGATTTTAATGGGACCGATGATGATTTTGGTGAGGACAAAAAAATCAATAATGGTGAAGATTATTTTCCTCCAAAAGAGGATTTAAATGGAACTGATGATGAGTTTCCTCCAAGTGAGGATGTCAATGGCAATGATGATTATTTTCATCCAAGCGAGGATTTCAATGGCAGTGATGATGATTTTCCTCCAAGCGAGGATGTCAATGGAAATGATGATGATTTTCCTCCAAGTGAGGATTTTAATGGAACTGAGGATGAGTTTCCTCCAAGTGAGGATGTCAATGGCAATGCTGATGATTTTCCTCCAAGCGAGGATTTCAATGGAACTGACGATGAGTTTCCTCCAAGCGAGGATTTCAATGGAATCGATGATGAGTTTCCTCCAAGCGAGGATGTCAATGACAATGATGATGATTTTCCTCCAAGCGAGGATTTCAATGGAACTCATGATGAGTTTCCTCCAATCGAGGATGCCAATGGAAATGATGATGATTTTCCTCCAAGTGAGGATTTCAATGGAACTGATGATGAGTTTCCTCCAAGCAAGGATGTCAATGGCAGTGATGATGAATTTCCTCCAAGCAAGGATTTCAATGGAACTGATGATGAGTTTCTTCCATGCGACGATGTCAATGGCAGTGATGATGATTTTCCTCCAAGCAAGTATTTCAATAGAACCAATGATCAGTCACCTTCAAGCAAGGATGTAAATGGAACTAATGATGATTTTCCTCCAATCGAGGATTTTCTTGGAACCGATGATGAATTTCCTCCAAGTGAGGATTTCAATGGCGGCGATGATGACTTTTCTCAAAGTGAAGATTTTAATGGCATTGACGATGATAATCCTCCAAGCGAGGATTTCAATGGAATCGATGATGATTTTGTTGATGATGAAGCCACGAATGATGAAGACAATGATTCTCCTCCAAGTAAGGATGTTACAGGCACCAATGATGTCAATGTTGAATTTCAAGAGCTCCCTTTCAATGAAGAATTTAGTGGCACCAATAGTGGTGATGCTCACATTGATCTATCCACAAGTGATCAATCTATTACTGATCATGACCATCATTTTCATATTGAATTTAGTGATCATGTTTTCAATGAGGGGGGTCATATTTATCACAATGAAAACATTCATTCTGATGAGGTTGTTATTGAAGACATAATGTTCAAGGAAAGGCAGAGACATAATCCAACAATGAGCAGGATTAAGTGTAGGACTAGACCTTTTTATGTCAATCCAAAGCATTCCAGTTATACAAGGTCTAGGAAAGAATTCCTCACAAGTCCAAGTTCCATTACTCATTTAATTTCAAGTGAGTGTTGCCACAACAATTGTTTGAAGGGTATAGGCTACAATTATTCCTTGGAGAAAAGGAACGTGTATTTATCAATGAACAAAAGTATGCAAAATTCATATTTAGTGGGGTGTATGATTTCTACAAGGACAGGTTATGATTACCGCGTTGGAAATGTTCTTCTTTGTAGAAAGGCATTCAAAAGGATTCACTCAATTGGTAATCTTAGATTATCAAGAATCCAAACAAGACTAGAAAAGGATCCAACATTGTATTCTGATGATTATTAGGGACACATCACTGGACCATCAACACACATTGCAATATCATGGATGCATGATTTCTTTTCAAAGCATGGAGAGAGTATGCCAAATAGAGAAACAATACACATTCCAGATAATTTCACAAGACAATAAATCTACAACTTATACAAGGATTATGTTCAAGGTGGTCAAGGAAATGGAAACTTCATCAAATATGCATATTTCACAAGAGTATGGAAAAACAAGTTCAACAATGTCCGCATTCCAAAGAGGTCAAGGATGGGGATTTGCAGTACGTGTGTTTCTCTTAAAGAAAGGATGGATAGATCAGAAGGGATAGAAAGAGGTATGTTTAAAAAATTGTTTATTTTTTTAGATAAATGTCAATTATTAAAACAAGTTATCAATATTTTTGAATATTTTCTTTGTAGATTCCATAATTAATTCACTGCAAGAACATCGCAATCAACAATCAAATGAACGACAAAAGTTGTACAAACATCGCAAGAAGTGTTATGATGCTCCACGCAAGTATATGGGTTTGATAATTGATGGCATGGATTAGAAAAAAACACTCTTGCCACATTTTGTACATGTGCCAAAGAATTTAAAGGAGGAAAATTTTATTCAGTTTCACTTGGTTGGGTGTATGGTTTTTAATGGTGAAATGTTTCCTAGGGTTTACTTTACAACTCCAAACATTCACAATGATGCAAATTTGACCATCACCTTAATTCATCATGTCCTTTCTCATTGGCCTGGTGATCTTCCTGAAGCTCTATATTTGCAATTGGACAACACAAGCCGAGAAAACAAAAATCAGGTCGTGTTTTCTTATCTAAACATGCTTGTTGAATTGGGAATTTTTAAAAAGGTAAAAGTTGGTTTCCTTCTTGTTGGGCATACACATGATCATATTGATCAAATGTTCAGCCATTTTGCAAGGACATTGAGGAGGAAGAAAGTCAGGAGCCTACCATCATTGATTGAAATTCTAAGCAAAGCATACCATCCAGAACCTGTTGTACAAAAATTGGAAGAAATTGTTGACATGCGAGGATTTATTTTTGGATCGCATGGTGAAGAAAGGTGCATTGAAAAACTTAATGACATTAGCTTTCAACATCAATTTCGTATAAAAAAGATTGATGGAAAAAAACTACTATGGGGAAAGAAGTACTCAACTAGCACAGAATGGGGGCCTGCATCAGGTTTGGCATTTTTGAAATTCATCCCAAATCGTCAAATGTATGCTTCAAATTTATTGTTATTGCAATCATCTTCAGAGATTCATAATGCAAGGCAACACAATAGAGATGTTAATTCTTCTTAATGCATGGAAGAAATAAAAAAATCTATCGAAGATACATATGAGTACTTTGATGTCGCTGATTTTGTATGGTGGGAGTCTTTTTTCATGGAGCAAAGTGACATAATTTCAAACTCTACAAATGGAGATATATATTTGAAGTCTCCATTTACTTGGCCATGAGTAACAAATGAAACAAGGAAACAAATGTTGAACCTAAAGGTGTTGAGTTTTCTCAAGTAGAGGAAAGAGAAATGTATATTGGCTCTAGAAGATCATCTGCAAAGCATCGAGAGATGGAAGGCCTTTATTAGGGCTCGGTACAAGATATCAAGGAGGGTTGCATGATTGCAGTTTTGGCTACAGATGATGCATGTGATTATCCTTTCTGGATTGCAAAAGTTATGAAGGTGAATAAAGAAAATGAAGAAGTAGTATCAATAGAAGTACATTGGTATGCAATAGATACACACCCGTTTGATGGTGTGTACAAGGCAGATATGGTAGTTGAGAAAAGGGTTTGCAGAAAGAGAAAAAGAAAGGGTCAAAAAATAAATCACCGCCGCATTGACATATTGAAATTAGAGGAAGTTGATATACTTGTTTGTGATTTCAAGATGACAAACAAAGGCATTCTTCGCTCGAAGACTCTAGAGATTATCAAGAAGTTTCTTCCAAAAGAACAAGTTGCAAGATGGGAGTCTCCTTAACCAAGTCGTAGATCTAGAAGGAATATGACAACTGAAATGATGGGCATAGATGTAGACTCAGACGGTGCACCCATTGATAATAGAGAAGTATATGGCTCATCCACATCTTCGTCCAGCCCTTCGTCTGCAGAAAATGTAGATTCTGATGGGGTGTCGGATTCCATTGATGAATTTCAATAATTTCAAATGAAACATTTTAGATGTTTTCTATTAGGATGATGTGTGTAATTGAAACTCTAAAGGAGATTTTGAATATTTATATGAATCATTTGTTCTTGTATAGTCTAATATATGATTTTATTATGAATCACATCATAATTTCTTTGATTTTATATAGTTAGAGTGGTGAAATTATTTATGTAATATTTTTGTTTGTTTAATATGCAAGTTTCACAAAATTTGTAATTTATGTTTTTGAGAAAAAAATATTTTTCCAATTTAGGGGTTGATTTTAAAGTTTTTGTAAACAACAGTATGGGATGTTTGGACATGGCTCTATTTTTAACCCCGAAAAAAAAAGTGTATACTAGTATCAACACTTTTCTATTTAGGGGTGTTTTTGGTGTGTTTTTTGCAAAAATCATCGTTTTTATGGCTAGAGTTCTCGTTCTTAGTATAAAGTTCTCGTTTCATAGTATAAGTGGTTACATTCAATCTATGTAGGAATTGAGGATTTTACCTGTGTAAAAAAGAATTTTTTCCTAATCCAAATATTCCAAAAATTTAATCATTTTATCTTAAAAAATAAGAGTAACATTGAAGAATCATCCTTTTAATGAATGAATCCCCACCTCTCATGAAAAATGTTTTAAAATTTGTGTCTTTCCTTCTGTCCTCTATCCATCCCTCCATTCCTTTTCTATTGTGGTGTGTTCTCTTGTTCCATGCTGTGTATTAATATGCTCTTTCACCTTGTGGTGTGAAATTGGGGTTAATGCTGGTGTGAGCTAACACTAGTCAAGATGGTGCGTGAAAAAGCTGGAAATATATATATGTGTGTGTGTGTGTGATTTTTCTTCCAACAAACACAATTATCATTATAAGGAGTGCTTTAGGAAATAACTACTGAAGAAGTACCATCATAGAAAAAAGAGAATGTATACTAAATCTTAGCAAGCCCCTAAAAATAGTCATGTTCATAAAATAACCTACTCATAAATTTCAATGAAAAAAACCTAAGGTTGATTTCATGAAACTTAGATGCAACCATTGACTATATGATTAAATTCATCTCTAAAGATCCTACTAAGCAAGTCAAAAATATTTTAGCATCCCAAAGTCCTGCAAAGCCTAGACAATTCCTAGGATACAAGCCATCAAAGTAATTATTACTCAGTCCTATTCCAACCATTACATGGGCTAATAAATTTCCTAAGGATATAAAATAACCAACTATCAAATAGATGATACATTTTGTTCAAATAGAACATGGACATCCCCCTTTTGATCAAAAATATGTTCAACTGGGATATATACTCCAATCCCATGGATGCAGAATATAATAGGGCTAACATTATCTCACAAAAAGAAGAACATGGAAAGAAATGGAGAGAATATATGAAGCATAATATTAAATGAATTTGTTTCTATGTATGGTTCAAACAAAAGGATACTATATTTATCCAAATGCAGACATCCTCTTCTTCCTTTGGATCAAACTTTGGACCTAAGAGGATAAGTGCAGAAGAAAATGAATTAAAAACCCAGTATCCATTACCTCCTTTTAAGCACTTGAAATTAGAGGAAGGTGACCAGAAGTCCTTATCCATTCCTATTGCCATTCTTAGTGAAGGAAAGGACATTTCAATATAAAATATATTTGACCAACAAAACTAGAGAAATATAGCTCTTAATGGTCTAGTTCAATTCACTATTTCATCAAAATAGATTGCAAAGAAAGAACATATAGAATCCATTCAAGTCACCGCTAATGATTTGGTAGAATATGGGGACTATTTGAAAGAAACAGTTGACCAAAAGCTAGACAAAATCGAGATGGTCATTGAACATACAACAAACATTCAAATAAGACAATCAAGAATTCTATCACAACATATTGAAAGAATAGAATCAATGAATAAAAAAATAGAGAAAATAATTAAGAATCTTAAATAAGAAAATATGGGAACCTAAAAAATGAAAATTCTAAGTCTCCTCTTGCTCAAAAGTTCCCTAGTTATTTTCTGATAGAAATAATAGAAATTGAGAAGAAACGAGAGACCCACAAAGTAAAGTATGACAAAGAAATCATTATTATTGTTGGTGTATGGAAGTTCCTCATGATAAAAGAATTCCAAGGCCAGGCACAAACCTATACTTCCTATGAGATATTACTTGCACACCAATCCAAACCTGATGTCCCTGACTTGATTAACAAAGCTAGGACTGAATATAGAAGAGAATTCCAAAAAGATATTATTTATGAATGGAATTCAGATGGTATGTTCGAATATCAGGTAGTTGATATGATTCACCATATGTATATATGTTATAGAACATACCTCACACTGGGAAAACAAAACCGTGTTGATGTAGGGCATGCAATAAAACCAATCCTGCTGAAAATTTTGGAAGTTTTTGTAAACGACAAATAGGTGATAGCAATGGGGATTTAGTAAGTAAGAACGAAGCAATTGAATGTGTTAATTTGGCAATGCCTATGGTTTCCTCATGAAATTTAGGTGGTATTATGAAGTCTAGAGGAGATAAAATTTATTTGGAATTTTTTCTAGTGACTAGGATTTTCTCTTATGGAGGAGAAGTTGTTTGACCTACTGTAAATGGTTCCCCTCTTTCATCAAAGGGGATTATCGTAGGTCCAAAAAGACAAAATGGTCTTAGGATACTTTATCCTTATATAATATTACATGAAAAGAAATGCATATGCATAAATTACATGGATAGTGATGTATACATATAGAAAAGAAAGAGATATATATAGTATATATGCATGCCTATCAAAATTTCTTTATAATACAACTATAAGGAGATTGCAAGCATGTGGTACAGATCAAAAGGATGGTTAAACATAAACTTATAGCCTCGGAATCACAAGCAATACACTAAATGAAACCCTGAAAGTCAGCATGATTTTACACAGCAAAAAAATGCATAAATTATAGAGAAAAACCTAGATCAAAATAGAAACAAACACACTAAACCCAATATATAGAAAAATAGTAAGAACTCACATTTTCTCCTCTCGTGACACATATATTCAGGCTGCACAGGCATCAAGCACTTTCTTCTTTTATTCATAAAAGTAATTTTTCTTACTACAAAGATGCCATACTCAAGTAGCGAGTTATAGTCAACAACCACTAACCCACCACTAACACACTACATCCATATCAAATTATAAAACATAGACCCGTAAGGAAGAAATATATGCTCAATAATATCAGTGAGCCCCAGAATGGTGTGTATACATTGTACAATGAAAAAGTCATATGAATACAACAAGCTACCAACTAAGCACAAAAATAGTGCCTGCACTCATTTTGCTTTCCAAATTAAACTACGAAAAAGTAAAGGCCTAGATGAATATTGTATAAAAGAACTCTTTAACATAATTACCCTAAACCCTTGGAAAACGTTCGTTCGCCATACTCAAGTAGCGAGTTCCAGTCAACAACCACTAACCCACCACTAGCGCACTACATCCATATCGAAGTATAAAACATAGACCTGTAAGGAAGAAATATATGCTCAATAATATCAGTTATCCCCAGAACGGTGTGTATACATTGTACAATTAAAAAGTCGTATGAATACAACAAGCTACCAACTAAGCACAAAAACAGTTCTTGCACTCAATCTTCTTTCCAATTAAACTATGAAAAAAAAAAATTCCTAGATGAATATTGTATAAAAGAACTCTTTAACAGACTTACCCTAAACCCATCGAAAACGTTCGTTCACTTGTGGTTCACCTCCAATACTACAAACCCACGATTTGATGGGCTCACCCACCTAGACGGATGTGGAATCGTTGGCTAAAGAGCCGAGGTTAAGGGCATCTTTGACGATGCGCTCATGTTATTCGGTTACCCGAGAGCCAAAGTAGTTTCTTCTACGATCTCATCATCGCAGCACCAAGGAAGAAGGGAAACAAGCCAGGCTACACCACTCCCATGCCACAACCATCAACAAAGCTACCCTATGCTCGAAACCCAATAACACTGCAAACCCACAAAAACCAAAGCAACACTACAAACCCACAAAAACCAGAAAACCCTATGCGTGCTCTTCTCCAACACTGAAAACCCACCAAAACCAAAGAAACCCTATGCGTGCCCTCCTCCAACACTGCAAACCAATCAAAAATAGAAAATTCCTATGCGCACCCTCCTCGAATGCTACAAACCAACCAAAATCAGAAAACCCCTATGCATGCATATGGAAAATGCACGACAATTTTTTGCAATAAAAAAGGTCGTAGCATATTGGGTATTTATATAATAAAAAAAATAATCGCTTTTACCCTTAATATAGCATCAATATATTTGTTTGAATTTTTTTTATTTTTTAACCCCCAATACGAACGGACGTGTTATCATATTGGTCCCTTAGTGATGCCTTGGTGGATAGAAGAAGGCTACATGGTAAGTTGAAAGTAATAAATACAATTAAATTAAAAGGTATTAAATGGAATTAATATAAGTGCAACAAACAATAAATGATGTAAAATATGTTTAGTGTCTCTTAATATAAAACATATTTCAGTTTTCTAGTCAACTCACTTGTTCTATACAAATATTACACATTTTCCTTTGTCACTAGCACAAAATAAGAAATAAGTGACAAGGTGACCAAGAAAATTTGGTCACCACAATTTTTTTAATGGATAAATGACAAAAATTGAGAAATTTCAAGTGAGCTAACTAAAAATAACCAAGATAAATGACCAATTTGCTCACCAGATAAGAATTAAATAAAAAATGACTAAGATAAATGACCAATTTGGTCTCCGGATAAGAAGTAAACTAAAAATGACCACATAACAATTGGTCATTTTTAGTTACATCTCTCCAACAATAAAAATTACAATTTTAAGAATGAATTTGTACAGTTTACTAAATTTTAACACTGTAGATGGATTCATTTCTCGGAGTCTGTGAATCCATCTGCAGTGTTAAAGGGGCTCTCTGAATCCATCTACAGTGTTAAAATTTAGTAAATTGTAACATTATAGATGGATTCAGAGACAAGAGTTAGTGTCGAAACATGATGTCATGAGCAAACATACTGAACTTTTTTGCAAGATCATTTCATCTATACTCACATATCGAGTTCGATGTGCATATCATGTCCATATCTTATTTCACCATTTTTTCTTTTGTATTATTTCTTCGATAGACCTGCCAAGTTGCATCATGTCCATGATCATAGTGTGTTTATAAAGTCAAGTCTTAGATATTTTTTGTCATTTTTTATAGGCATTCTAATGTGACAAAGTGGATGTCATTTAAAAAAGTCAAGTCTTGGATATTATGATAGGGATGAAACTAACCAACATAGATCCATTTTAAGCCTATATTTATCAACCACTAAAAAAAATCCAATTTCTTGAAGCCCAATTTAAAAAAAGTAATTACATTGAATTATATCAAATCAATAACTCCATCCTTTAAGTTAAAATAACAATATTAACCATGCAAGTTACAATTTTAAAACATTTTCGTATAATCTACCAAAGACAATACGATGTAAATACCCAATTTAAAACACAATTAACTTTTGCACAACGAAGTCAATCATCCAAGTCGGCCATGACTCAACACCATTGATTTTTTAAAAGTCCAAATGAATGATTATTTATTAATTGAGCGAATAAACAAGCATTGACCATTGTAAAACTCACAGGCACTACTGATCTTCGCGGTCGTGAGAAACTCAATTTCCGGTAAGCAGATCACAACGAAGCAATCGTATTTGGAATAATGGGGGTCGGACAAAAAGTTCGTTCAAACTTTCTTCGGATTTTCCAGAAGAGAGGAAAACGATCCACCTTTCAGTTTACATATTTTTCAACAAATAAGACGGTGGAAGGCAAAGGCAGCCAGTTACGTGCTAAAGATGTTAACAACACACAACAAGAAAAGGCCTTTGTTTTACAAAAGCTCACTCAAATGGAATCAAATATTTACAATCTTGAAAGAAAATTCGAGTTAAAGATCGATAATCTACATTGGAAACTCACAGAACAAGAGAAAGCCGGGGAAAAACTCAATGATCGCTTGAAGGAAGTCGAGAAAGAATTCAGAGAACAATGTCAAAGTAGATCTGAGAACTGTCGGGCTGACATTTCTAAACAGTTGCAAGGCGCTGAAGAAATATTTAAGAAAGAAATTTTTGAGAAAAACGAAGATTGGAGAACGATGGCTTCTGAAAAAAGAATTTTAGAAGGTACTGTTTTGCAGTTGAATAATGAAATTCAGGTGATATCTGAAGAATTAGAGGCAGCTCAAAAAGATTGGAAATTGGAAAAAGATGAGCTTTTATCACAGATTGTAGCAGCAAGACAGGAGACTGGGGAGATCGTTAAAGGCAGCCAAATGGATGAGCAAGCATGGAAGACTGTTAAGGACAAGTTTTTGACTTCATTGGTTGATTATAAGGAAAAAATCCACGAGATGTCTATGCAAAAAGAAAGGGCTTTAGTTCAATCTAGGGTAGAAATGATTGAAATGCAATCCAGGTTGAAAAGATTGAAAGCAAGGGCACACGAATTTCTTGAACATAAACATAAAGAAAATTTGGAAAGCAATGTTGCAGGGCTGCAAACAAAGCTTGATCCATTTGCTAGTGAAAGGGGATTACTGATTCAGAAAAATATAGAGCTAAGCTCTGAAGTAGAGTCTTTGAAAGCCGGGTTGAATGTGCATAATCCGAAATTGGTTCTCTTGGAAGACGAGATGAAGCAAAGTGTGAGAGTTCTGCAGAAATGTAGAACAGAAAAAACTGGTTTGCAATCCGAGTTGAATGAATCCAAGAAAACGATTCAGAATTTGCTAAGCATTATGGAACAAGATGGGCAGTTATGGAATGAGGAAAAGAGAAATTTGAAGAACATTGTTGCAGAGCTGCAAAAATACCTAGAGTTGATAACTAGTAAAAATGTATCAATAAACAAAAAGATTATAGATTTAATCATTGAAGTGGATCTCTTAAAAAGCAGGGAGACTGAGTATGATGCTACACTGGTTTGTATGGAAGACGAAATGCAGGTTTTAAACGACGAGTCTTCAAGGAATGCAGAGAGGGTACAATCTTTGCTTACCAAAATTGCAACAATGGAAATTGAAATGCAGAGGCTTCAGGAACAGTTCAATGAAGAAGTTGAAGAACGTTTATATTTAATTAGGCAGTACAACGTAACACAAGATTCTCTTCAACAACGAAATGAAATCTTACAAAAGGAGGTGGACAGAACTGGGCGTTTGCTAAAAGAACAAAATCAGATAGTTGAAAGATTAGTTGAAGATTTGGAGACTGCTTTGCATTCTGATGTTGAATCCAGAGAACCTCAACCTTTACAGGTGAGGTCACTGGTCTAAGAAAATCCGATGGTTCGTTAGAAAATGGAAACCCAAAATCAATAAATTCGCCGGAGACAGAAAAGCCGAATCCAGATCAGCTGCAAGAAAGTGAAAATGGAAAACCAAATGGAGTTCTTGAAAAGAAAAAACAAAAATCTAATGGTGTTCTTGACCAGGGAAGAACAAACGGTTTTCTTGAAAAGGCAACACCAAGAAAGTCACTGGTGCAAGAAAATGGGAAACCAAGATCAATTAGCTCGTTAGAAAATCGAAAGCCGAAATCAATTGGTTCGCTGGAGAAAGGAAAGCCAAATGCAAACCATGTGCACGAAAGTGAAAATGGAAAACCTAATGACAAAAACAAATGGTGTCACTGTAATAACAAAACCAAAATCTATTGGTGTTATCGAGAGGCTAACGGCAAACGGATTGCTCGAAAAGGCAACACCGCAACACCATCAAAGCTCGTGGCTGAAATACAAACACCAGACAAGGTGCCTGGAAAGCGAATACAGAAGCAGCTTTTTGTAAAGAAATCACCAAATAAAAAACCATGGCGCTAGTGAAATGGATTCATAGGCATATACCGTTTTTCATTGTTTTGTTTTTTTCATTGGTGTGTAGGTTTTTTTTGGAAATAAAAAACCATGGCGCTAGTGAAATGGATTCACAGGCATATACCGTTTTTCATTGTTTTGTTTTTTTCATTGGTGTGTAGGGTTTTTTTGAAATTATAAATCTATTTTAAAATTACATTTATTAAGCATTTTAATGGGTTCAATTTTATACTGCTAGATAGTTGATGGTTCTTGATATATCTAGTTGTATAATTTGATTATTTTTTTACAACATTTCCTCTGCACCCTATACTCTTCGTGGAATGATCAGTCTATACACTACACTGTATAGGTAGTACATATGGCAAGTTTCTATTTTCTTTATGGAGTGGCGTCATTGTGCTTTTAAGATTAATGGTTTTTTATTAAAACATTTGCCGCAAGGTAAGTGTTACGAAATGTTAGTTATCTATGTGTGAGCTACATGTAAACTAATCTATATATATGTTTATCATCTTCCTTTCTATCTACTCCAAATTGTAAAATATTAACAACTATCCATGTAATTACGTTAACACAATGACATTGTTATATAATCATTCTTTCGTGTATTATTAAAAGATTTTTAACAAGTATATAAGTGGGATTTATTTTATGGTTGTATTTTGTTATGGTTAAATACATTTTGATTAGGATTTAAATGGGCTTAATTATATGGTTAATTGGAATCCTTAGAGAAGCTTTAAATTCTTATGTTTATGGAAGTTTTTGTGTATTTAATTGATGCTTTCAATTTATTTTTAAGCCGGAGCAGTTTGACCGCTGGCCGATCCACATATACCATCCACGAGTTGAGTAGTTGTGCTAATATACTTTTTTCATGATAAAAAACAACATATTCTACAATTTAACCGAGTTCTATTTTGATTAATGTACTTCAGAAAATTTAGTTTGTAGTTTGCATTGTTCTCCTAAATTTGGAATTGATAATGTGATGTTAATGATTGCATTCTGAACTAACTTCTACAAGACATGTGAACTCATTAAAATCTGAGAAGGAAAACTACTAAGAGAAAGATAGATATATGTAAATAGCGATAAAGAACTAAGTCGAGTTTGGAAACAAAAGGCATATAACTCATGAAGGTGTATTGATCATGAACAAGGAAGACATAGAAAGAATAGAGGAGAAATATATTTATTCCCCACAAGTAATAATCATTAGATTAGAGAATCAAGAGTATTGTTTAGATTGATTTTATGATAATAGTTATAAATTTGACAATTTGATTAACTTGTGGTCTATCAATGTTCAAAATAAAATCTTCATAATCCTTAATAGTCCCAAATGTAGAGTTAGCACAAAAGTGGATTATTAAGGTATTAATCAAGTTATGGATTAAATATTGAAATAAATTAAAAATTTAAGAAACCACTCAACATATGAAAAACAAAATATCATCCTACTAAAGGTTTTGTGTTTTGTCTATACTTTAATATATTATTTTTTATATTCATCACATTATATTTGGGCTTTTAACCTTTAATGAAAGTTAATGTTTTTTACCCCTTCTAAAATTATTTATATGCTTCCCATGTTAATAAAAATGTCTCCACTTCAACTTTGAGAAAATGGTGTATAACTCTTAATCGTATATGAAATACTCCTTTTGGTTTAATTGAACTTCTAACCAAAGAAATCAAGATGTAAGACGACTCTACTAAGTGCACCATTAACATGATCACTTTGAAGTACTTTATTACAATGAAGTAAAGCCAATACTAGTTTTTTTTCGTCACCTTATTAGTCCCTGCCTTGAGACTAGCAAGGTCTATATGAATGGCTTTGTTTCCATTCATTTCTTTTGCAATGTGATAGAGGGACTATGTATAAAATTATCCCAAGTTTTATGGAAATGTCTTTAATTTTTTATTAGCTTCCTTTATGTGCATGAATTGGATTTCACCTCTCGTTTTATTAACCAATTGATTATTTGGTGCTCTTATTTCGCCTCATTTTGAGGCAAACATCAAGTTTAGTTATGTTATTATGCATTGCATTGAGTTTAAAACTTTGGGATCAAATAATGCTAGAAATCATTTAGCATTAAAGTCTTAGTATTTTATGTTTGTTTTCTCATATGGTAATCAGCTACTAACCACTTTCGCCTCATGTTATGAACCGCCGTGACTGCCTCATGCTATGAACTTCCTCACTGTTTGTTTCATTGCTTGATGCTACTCCCTTTCGGCCTTCCTATACTATAGTTTCTTTAGCTAAGATTTTATTGTTTGATTGGGTCTCAACTTCAGTCTCTTCTGCAGCTCTTTGTGTAGAGTGAGTTCAAGGACTTATGTTTCTAGATTTTTATCTATGTTTCATTGGATGGCTATCTTCAACTAGTTCCTATTGGAAAAAATAATTACTCACAGAAGCAATACAAGAACTCAGCCGACTCTACGAGTGTTCGTATCAGTTCTGTCTCTGACAGTCATCCTGACAAGGGTGAAGAGTTCATGACTTTACAATGTAAATCAGATGAATTAATTTTCTAAACTTAAGTTTTAGGTAGATAGTTATTATAGCCATTAATGTTAAGAAAATGACTACTGCAGAATTTCTGGAAAAACCCTACATTAAGCAATAACTAGTTTTCCTATAAATAGAAGAAGAATATTGTAAATGAGACAGAGAGAACTCAAAGAGAGAATTCTGAGTAGAGAGTGAAGAAAGAATAGAGTTGAAGCTCAAGATTCTTTGTGTTTGATTTTTTCAAAGGGTTGAAGCTCTGTAAAAGAATTTGTCGAAGAGCCAACAAGTTTGTATAACCTTTTAGTTATTTCTTGAAAAGTTATATAAATAAAATAATTTATGGTTGAGATGCATGTTTACTTAGTAGACATTTTTTCCAGAATTACTTGTGTAAGTGTTGTTTACATTTATGGTTTGAGTGAAAGATAAAAAAATCCATAAAAATTTCATTGACTAAACATTCAGGGTTTTACAACACAGTGGTCAACACGAGTCTTCCTAAATGTTTGGTTATATGTTTTTATAATCATGTCAATTTTTTTTATTGTGTCAGTTTTTATCTCATATTACTCGTGGGTGAAAAAAAATTGTAATTTCTTAATTCTTTTAGGCTAATAAATATCCTTTGTAAATTTTGACTAAAATCAAACCGGTTGAGCAAGTGAGTCGAAGTAAAACTGTCGACTTAAACCTGTCGGAGTAAACCTGTCGAAGTTGTAAAACCGACAAGTGGTCAAAGTAAACCTGTCGAAATGAATTGAGTCGATAAAACCGACAAGTAAGAACTTGTCGAGGTAAAAAGATTTGGGTCAAAAAGTCTGACCAAATTTAGTCTTTAAAACTTGTCGAAATATTTTGGTAGACTTGTTTAGTCGAAGTTAGACAAGTTCTACCCGATAGGTAAAAAGAAAAAGGAAATTGAGATGAATGTTTTATAACTGAGCGATAACTCAAGTTTATCCGTCTCGGTTTTATCTAACTGGTATCAGAGCGTGTTTAGAAAAGAAAGATTGTCTTAAAAATGGAAAAAATAATTTTCTAAAGTAAAATTAAAAATGGCTTCTACTTCTTGTCCAAATATGTCAAGTTTGCATATCACAATTTTTACAGGAAAGGATTATGAATATTGGTCTCTAACAATGAAGGTTTTGTTCAAAGTTGGAGATTTCTAGGAGATAGTCCAACATGGTTATGCAGAATCAGCATATCAAGCAGCATCTAACAATCTCATGCAAGATGAGAAAGATGCATTGAGGGAACAAAGGAAGAAAGATGGAAAGGTTGCGTTCTACATACACCAAGCCATGTATGAAAGTAGACTCCCAAGAGTAGCAACAACAATTAACACTAAGCAGGTATGGGACACATTAAAGACCGCATATGAAGGCTTGGACAAGGTAAAGAATTCAAAGTTGTAGATTCTGAGAAGAGATTTTGAATCTCTATCCATGAAAGAAATAGAGTTAGTAGACTCATTCTACACCAGAGTTGTTGGTTTGATAGCTTTTAACTTAAATATTATGGATAAACCATAACAAACCAAAGGATGGTTGAAAACGTTCTTAGAAGTCTTCCCCTAAGATTTGAACCTTGGTTGCAACCTTGGAAGAACACATAGACATGTCGGTTTTTACCATTGTTGAGTTGCAAGATTCACACATCAATCATGAACACAGAATTAACAAAACACATTCATAATTGGAAGGTGCATTCACAACATAGTCATCCATAAGTTGTGGTAGAGGCAAGGGGGGAAACAACTCCAAAGGCAGACGAAGAAGTTCTTCCGGAGGAGGATGCGACATAAGTCCTACAAATGTCATTGGTAGAGGAGAGAATGAGAACCCAAGTCAGGCAAGTGGTCAGAGGTTTGATAAATAAAAAATTCAATGTCATTATTGTAAGAAATTTGGTCATTATCCATATGTATGCAGGAAGAAACAATATGACCAAGGAAGGTAAATCCCAAATGAGTCGAGCAACACAAGCACTCCATTGAGTGCAATGTTAATGGCATATGCATCTCCAATTGAATGAAATGATATTCAAGAAAACATGACATATGGTATTTGGATTCAGGATGCAACAATCATATGACTGGTAATTTAGATTCAGGCTGCAGCAATCATTTCATATTTGGACATCTGAATTTTGGTGGGTTGAAGCTATTGCACACAAAGAATATGGTGAAAGTTTTTCCATTGATTGAAAGACCAGAAAGAGTTTGTGAAGGCTGCATTTTTTGCAAGTAGCATAGAGATACTTTTCCATTCTAAAAGTCATATAGAGCATGCACACCACTAGAAATTGTGCGCTCTAATATTTGTGGTCCAATGCAGACATCATCTATTGGTGGCTGCAATTATTTTCTAACTTTTATTGATGACTACTCAAGAAAAACATGGGTATATTTTCTGAAACATAAATATGATGCATTTAGTTATTTTCATCATTTCAAGGCACTCGTGGAGAACTAGAGTGGACACCACATATTCAAAATCTTAAGGACAAGCAGAGGAGGTGAGTATGTTTTGAATGAATTTCTAAATTTTTGCAAGACCCATGGCACACAATAGAAACTCATTGCACGGTATACACCTCAGTAGAATGGTGTTGCCGAAATAACTAACATAACCATTATGGAGATGGTGTGCAACATGATGGCAGCAAAACATTTTCCAAATGATTATTGGGCTGAAGTGCAGTCGTAACTGTTGTATATATTATGAACCGATGTCCGACAAAGATTGTGAAGAACAAAGTTTCTCAAGAAGCTTGGACTTGTATGAATCATAGTGTTACTCATTTAAAAGTTTTTGGTTGTGTTGCATATCCTCATCTTCCATATGAGTTGAGAAAGAAGCTAGACACCAAGGGACAAAAATGTATTTTTGTTGGCTACTTTGAAGACACAAAAGCATACAAGTTGTATGATCCTATCGCAAGGAAAGTGATCATCATTTGAGATGTTCAATTTGTTGAGAATGAATCATGGGATGGAACTGTCAACATAAATGTCAAGATTGTGTCAAATGTCGGCACTGATGATATAGTGGAGGAAGTGGTTCAAACACCACATGTAAGTCAATCGGTTGCAGCACCGTTGACTCCCATGATAATGAAGGTGCCTTAAGTAGGGTTGTTGTGATCCTTTGGTTTCGTTTCCAAAGTCTCGCACCATGGCTCCATGACTAAACCTGTTAACGACAGATTTTACATTTTTTCACAAATTCATGAGAAACTCAAATTGGAGCTAGGAAAATATTACCTTTGGTAGTTGGTTGTGGTAATAGACATCTCAAGGCTTGTTTCGCATTCATAGGATGAGAAAAATTTCATGTATTGAACTGAATAGAATGACGATGAGGACACCACAGGAAATGGTAGAGAAAATTTGGTCATCAATCCATTTCCTAGCAAAGCGTAGAAATCAAGCAAGGAAAGGCCTTCCAACAAGCCCACCTCGAGTTTGCATCTCCTCAGCTTCTTTGATGATGGTTGAATCACCAACAAGGACAAATCCAAATAGAAGTAACCATCCTCCAAACCACCTCCTCCTCGGAGGCTCTTGAATTTTGACACTAACAAAGAAGGTGGATCCAAACAAGCTTTCCAGAAAATGAAGAAGAAAGCAGGGTTGGGTGTTGGCTTTGTTTTTCTACAAAATATTTCCCTATTGAAGGACCCCACCTTGAAAACCACAAAACCTACAATTACCTCCAACGTCCATCCCTACGCATAGAACTAAACCAAAGAAAATATTCTGGAGTTACAAAAAGATACAAAAATCCTTGGGGTTTTGAAACCTCAACCTCAGGTTGTGTTGATGCCTGAAAAACTCCAGGTAACGAAAGTAGGGATTCTCCGTCGTAATCGATCCCAATTAGATCATCCACTGTTTGATATGGGGAATCCATCTGGTTAACACTACGACTACCGTATATTTAATGTGTTCTTAAGCTTTATCGGTTATGTCTCGATTCACCATTTATGTAATTTTCTTTAAATGAAGCATGAAATGCAAATGCTTAAAATAGATGCATGTAATCGATGAGCATAAGCCTCATAGGTGATGAGCATGTTCTTACCTCTCCTCTTACCACTCATGTCCAATCAATTGCTTCTTTAAATCTGAATCTAAACAAGTTTATTCTATTCTAAAGAGCATATTTAAACGTTAGAGTAATGTACTGTAATTATTCATACTAATGTTGTTTGAATTTCATATGGATATATACAGCATAAATAATGTCAAATAAAGCTCTGGCATAATAAAACATTCATTATTCATTCATACTCAAAGAAGTAATTCAAAGAAGTCATAAGGATAATTGAAAAAATTGAAAGCAAGGGCACACGAATTTATTGAACATAAACATTTTTGGGTTTTTGAAAAAAGAAAATTTGGGAAGCAATGTTGCACAGCTGCAAACAAAACTTGATCCATTTGGTAGTGAAAGTGGATTACTGAATCAGAAAAATAGAGAGCTAAGCTCTGAAGTAGGGTCTTTGAAAGCCAAATTGAATGGGCATTATTCGAAATTGGTTTTTTTTGGAGACGAGATGAAGCAAAATGTGAGATTTCTACAGAAATGCAGAACAAAAAAGAATTGGTTTGCAATCCGAGTTGAATGAATCCAAGAAAACGATTCAGAATTTGCCAAGAAGTATTAAACAAGATGGGCATTTATGGAATGAGTAAAAGAGAAATTTGAAGAACGCTGTTGCACAGGTGCAAAAATACCTTGAGTTGATGACTGGTAAAAAATGTATCAATAAACAAAAATATTATAGAGTTAATCATTGAAGTGGATATCTTGAAAAGCCGGGAGACTGAGTATAATGCTACACTGGTTTGTATGGAAGACGAAATGCAGGTTTTAAACGACGAGTCTTCAAGCAATGAAGAGAGGGTACATTTTTTGCATACCAAAATTGAAACAATGGAAATTGAAATGAAGAGGCTTGAGGAACAGTTGAATGAAGAAGTTGAAGATCGTTGGTATTTAACTAGACAGTACAAGGTACCACAACATTCTCTTCAACAACGAAATGAAATCTTACAAACGAAGGTGGACAGAACTCGGCGTTTGCTAAAAGCACAAAATCAGAGAATTGAAGAATTAGTTGAAGATTTGGAGACTGCTCTGCAATCTGATGTTGAATCCAGAGAACCTCAACCTTTGCAGGTGAGGTCACTGGTCCAAGAAAATGGGAAATCAAGATCGGATGGTTCGTTAGAAAATGGAAACCCAAAATCAATAGGTTCGCGGGAGACAGAAAAGCCGAAGCCAGATCAGGTGCAAGAAAGTGACAATGGAAAACCAAATGGTGTTCTTGAAAAGAAAAAAACCAAAATCTAATGGTGTTGTTGACCACTGAACAACAAACGGTTTGGTTCGCTGGAGAAAGGAATGCCAAATCCAAACCATGTGCATGAATGTGAAAAAGGGAAACCTAATGGTGTTACTGTAATGACAAAAACAAATGGTGTTACTGAAATAACAAAACCAAAATCTATTGGTGTTATCGAGCAAACGGATTGCTGGAAAAGGCAACACCACGACAATCGTTCCATGAAAATCGAACATATGAAGCGTGGAAAGCGAACACCGAAGCAGATTTTTGTAAAGAAATCACCAAATAAAAAACCATGGCGGTGGTGAAGATGGCTTCATATGCAATAGGCATATACCGTTTTTTCATTTCATTATGGTGTCGAGTTTTGTTTTTTTATTATTGGTTTGTTTTAAAAATAGTAAAGATTTATTTTAAAAGTAGATTTTTTAACCATTTTAATCGGTCTAATTTTTTTGTGAGGTGTGCAATTTTTTTAAAATAGGTGATAGTTTTTAATATATCTAGGTTTTAGATTAAATCAAATTTGTCTTTTATGGCTGCCCTTGGTGCAATGATGAGTCTATAAAGTGGGTAGGTAATGCATATTGTGAAGTTTCTATTTTCTTTATGGAGTAGAGTCATTGTGATTTACGATTATTTATGTTTTTTTATTAAAACATCAGTTACAAATTAAGTATCATGAAATACTTGTTATATATGCCTTAACTACATATTAACTAATATATATATTATGGCCATAAAATATTAAAATTTTATCATTTTTCTTTTTACTTATTAAATCATCCTTTGGTGTACTGTTAAAAAATTTAAATATTACTTTTATGTTAATATCTCATATTTTAGGCTTCAATGAGGGCATTAACAAGATGAGTGAAATAAGTGTATAGTCAAGACATATTTATATTTTATAGTTGTATCTTGTTATGGTTAAATACAACTTGATTAAGATTTAAATGGACATAGTTGAATCGTTAAGTGGAACCCTTTGTCAAGCTTTAAATTTTTATGCTTACGGAACCTTTTATTTATTCAATTGATGGATTAAATTTATTCTTAAGCCCGAGCACCTTCAAAAATGATTGATGATCTATTTGCCTTCAACCACAAGTTAAGTAGCTGTGTTGGTATACTTTTTTCTAGATCAAGCATATCATATTCTACAAAATCTACTTCTACTTTGATTGAAGTACTTTAGAAAATTTAGTATGATGTTTTCATTGCTTCTCCTAAATTCAGAACTCTTAATGTGATGCTAGTGACTAGAGTATGAACTAACTTCTAAAAGTGATAAACCCATTAAAATATGAAAAGCCAAACTCCAAAGAGAAAGATAGAGATATGCAAATAGCTATGAAGAACTGAGTCGAGTTTGGAAACAAGGAAGCCACAAAAATAATAGAGGAGGAATCTATCTATTATCCACAAGTGTACACTACAACAAATCCTAGAATTAGCGTCCCTTTTCAGTGTAATTTTTTTTTACATTTAGTGGTAAAACTAGATGCTAAATGGGACGCGTCATGGACAAAACTTAAAGCTTCTCAAAAAACTCCTTTTTTTGCTTCCTAAATAGCCTCTCTTTTTTAACTTCTAGAATAGCGTCCAACTTTGCTTCCTAAACAACGTTGAGGTTTACTTACAGAATAATGTCCAACTTTGCTTCCTAAACAACATCAAGGTTCGAGGTTTGCTTCGAGAACAACGTCCAACTTTGCTTCCTAAACAACGTTGAGGTTTGCTTCCAGAATAGCGTCCAACTTTGCTTCCTAAACAATGTCGATGTTTGCTTCCTAAATAACATCATATTTTGCTTCCTACCAAGTGTCTGATTTTGCTTCTTAAATGACACCCTCGTTAGCGCCATATTTGCGCCCTTAATAGCACCATGTTAGCATCCAATATTGCATCTATTTTTGCTACCACTTTAGTATCCGATTTTCCACCATGTTTTACTTCCAAGTATGTGCCAATTTTCGCTTCCAAATTTGCATCAATTTTTGCTTCCTTTTTTGCATTGTGTTTTGCTACCAAAATGATGCCAAATATTTCTTCTATTGTTGCACCATATTTTGCTTCCTATGTAGCACCATCTTTTGCATCCAAAGTAACATCTTATTTTTCTACCATATCAACGCTATGTTTGGCTTCATCATTAGCGCCACGTGTTGCGTCCTTTTTAATGCCTAGTTTCACATCTCTCATGTTTTGGTCACTAATTTAGTCATTTTTAGTAATTTTATATACAAGGTTTGGCCAGTTTGTTTGGTCACCTATCTCTAATTTTTTGCTTACTAATTTAGTTGTTTTTAACCGATAATATAGTATCATTAGGGCATGGAGGAATCAAACCACCAACCTCCTACTTGTAAGGCAGGCCCTCTTCAATTAAGCTAGAACCCTTTAAGAATTTGGGAACCTAACTTATAGAGTCCTCTATAATGGTAAAAAGGATTAATACACAACTTTGAGTATCTAATGGTCAAAAAAAGGATGATAGATTGTATTATCTTCAACATGGGATTGATTACGTTCCTTGGTTCTCTATATATCATTATCCTATGATTGTAAAGTTTCTATCATTATAGTACCAACATCTGCAGCTTGTGAGGCAGTAGCATTGCCTTTTTCCTATGATCTGGTGGTATCATGGGCCTAACCTGATTTTGTGTCATCAACTAGTTGAGCCCTCTATAACTGAGAAACAAAATTATCCTCACTTCCTAATTCTATCATAGTGCCACTCATTTCTCTAAGTTGCTAACTATCATCAACCCAACTACTCAAATGATTTATTGGTCGCCCACTTCAAAGTGTTCAGTAAATATAATCCAAATGGGACGGATCTGAAGTACTTTCAATATTATTGTATGCTACAACCCTATCATTCTCTGCAATCATAGACACATTACATTATATATGTCCTTAAACTATGAATTCTAAAGTTCGAATCCAAGAAAAACAATTTATAATCCAACAGATGTTCAACAACTAGAAATTTTAAAAATTACATATTGCTCAACGAAAACTGATCTAAATGAGGTAGATCAATATGGGGTAGTAGTCAATATGGCTCAGTCACCAAGTGAACCACAACAGTGATTCTCAGCCCCACATACAATAACAATCAATATGAATCAGTCACTAAGTGTGAAAACCCCAGTAGTGATACTCAGCACCAAAATTGCTACAACTATAGCAAGGAAAGATAAATTTAGAAAACAGAACTTTCATCTCTTTTAACTTTAACACTCCGATGGTCGTTGTGTTAAAGTTGGTCCTTGAGATACACTTCATCAAATGCAATGTACAGAACATAAACAATAATATAGTACAAAAAACAAACTAATGACCAACAACTACTAAATAACAATGTCGATTCATATTTGGTTTGAATCGGCCTTATACTAAGATACTTTTATGATCAAATCTTGTCACTAAAAAGACAAGATCAACAATGAAATAGTTGACATACATTGAGAGAGAAAAGGTTAGGAATAAGGTTAGGCACATACAGTAGCAGTCAATATGACTTAGTCACCAAGTGTGAAAACTCCAACAGTGATACCAAGCCCCAAACACAGTTAGGCACTAGCAGGATCACAACCAGTTCAAGAAGATTAACACAAGTCACAGCTGAGATCTTAGCAACCCAACAAGGTTAAGTCAGAGTCCTAACAACCCACAAGAATCATAGCTCTGTAAAAACACCTCATAGAGGTCACAACTCAAGTTCAATGAGCACACACAACAGTCACAGCCCAACACAAGTGGCATCCAAGAGTCATAGCTCAAGTCTGAACAACCCCAAGTCCCCAGGGTCACGATCTACTCTAACAAATAGCAGAAGTGTCACATCCTAAGTCTGGGCAAGCAATAGTGATCACGACCCAACATAAGAAGTCACAAAAAAGTCACAATGTGTCCAAGAGGGCTCAAAAAATTCATCAATAGTCACGACTTGTTAGAGAAAGTATCAACATTCTATGGTTCAGTTAAGGTAAGGTCAAACAGTAATGACCTGCCCAAGAAGGGATTTACGTAGTCATGACCCAAGTCAAAAAGGGTTCCACAGAGTCATGGCCCAACCAACAACTCAATCATAGTTCAAATATAAGGGGCTTTATCAGTCATGTCCCAACCCTAAAGGGATTCTATTAGTCACAACCCTTAACAGAAAGGTGTCTATTAGTAATGGCCTCCCAAAGAAGGGCTTCTATCAAAATTAGCATCCTACAAAATATTATTCCCATCTCAAGGAAGATCAACACACGTCAAGGAAACCCTTAACAAGCTGAGAAGATTGACATGACTTATTCATAACAGCAACAACTTGAACAGGAAGATGAAAACACTAGCAGGCTAAGAGGAGAGGTGGTGGCAGCTCAGAGATAGAAACAAAACCCTAGATGTCAATCTATTAGCATCAGCAAATCCTAGACAAGGTGAAAGATCATATATTCAAATTTCTCTTGTCAACGCACTCTCTAAAATGAAATTCAAGACTTGAATTTATAATCTTAACAAGCCTTCTAGAAAGGTTAATCCACAAACCCCTATCTTTTAGGGTTGTTACCAAACATAACATAAAATAATGTTAAGTTGACTTATGATAGGGTACTAACAATCAAGTGGTCATATAAAATAAAAAAAACAAGGTTAAGTCATCATACCAAAGGTTCTCATGGTACCACATACAACAAGGGTGCTAGGACCAAAAGGACCATAAGTCTACTAAGCGTCAAAACAAGGTGGTAAGGAAACCCCCATACCCATAATACCAAGGTGTACAATAAAGGTGGGGAAACAACCCCTTTTACCCACAGGACTGACAAGACCAAGGACATTAATCTTTTCTCTCTCAAGGTATATTGTCATGTGTGTTCCATACAATTTTATCATCACTGTATAAGGAGAATTCACGACAACATGTATCATGAGTTCTCAAATACACATTATAGGAGGTCTATACAGTGAAAGGGTGTTTTTCAATATATTTATATCTCATAACTTGCGGCCATGATCTTGTACCTATGCACTATCTTTAACACGTATTGACACTTGCTTGTCTACATCCTTGTTTGGATTCAGAATATGAAAATAAAACTTTTGGTCTAGTTTATCTGGAGAGGGATGTATGAAAATAATGTCATTCTCTTACTAATGTGAGAAAGAAAATCAAAACCGAATATGTTTTGAGGATGGAGACTCAAGAAAATTTAGATATACCAGTAGCCCAGAGCATTTGGAGACCTTACACAGGTACAAGTTCCTTGATCGAGAACTTGTGGATAACGTTCCCAAGTTATGAGATAAAAATATATCTAGAAACACACTTCAAACTGTACAAATATCCTATAATGTGTATTTGCTTCAAACTGGGATAAATAACTTCAACAATGTTTACCAATTTCACAAACCTCAAGAGAAAGATCCATCATATATATAATGAAAGTACTGCATATTTAAAAGCCATTCACCACAATAATATTTGGCAAAATAAGGTCTAATATAATTTATCTCACAGCTGGAATCTTCACAAAAATGATAACTGCTTACAGAGAATACGTAGATCACTAGTTGGTGAAAGAGTGAACACTTGGTATTGGCTGGTAACTATAGTATGGGGAGGAAAACACCCTTTCACTGTACAAACATTGTATAATGTGTATTTTCTTCAGACTGTTTGTCTGAAATAAAGAACTTCAATAATTCTTACAAATTATCAAGAGTAATATCCTCCATATATATATACTGAAAGATTTAAAATACATTCACCACAATAATATTTGGAAAAATAAAGCGTGATATAACTTATTTCAGAGCTAGAATCTTTACAAAAATGATAACCAGTTACAGAGAAAACATGGATCACTGGTTGGTGAAAGAGTGAGCATTGGGTATTGGCTGGTAACTATAGTATGGCAAGGAAAAACACCCATTCACTATACATGCCTCATATAATGTGTATTTCCTTCAAACTGGGATAAAGAACTTCAACAATGTTTACCAATTTCACAAACCTCAAGAGAAAGATCCACCATATATATAATGAAAGTATTGCATATTTAAAATACATTCACCATAATAATATTTGGAAAAATAAGGTCTGATTTAATTTATCTCAGAGTTGGAATCTTCACAAAAATGATAACCAGTTACAAAGAATAAGTGAATCACTAGTTGGTGAAAGAGTGAACACTTGGGATTGGCTGGTAACTATAGTATGGCAAGAAAAGACATCCTTTCACTATACATACCTCCTCTAATGTGTAATTGCATCATACTGTTTGTTTGGGATAAAGAAATTCAACAATGCCTACCAATTTCACAAACCTCAAGAGCAAGATGTGTTCATCCAGTATTAAGCTATTTCCTGTGGAAGAAATTTAACGTGGAAGAAATTTATAAATAAAAAGAGGATTGTGGAAGAACCTTTTCCAATAAAGTGGGTTGAGTGGGTGGATTGAGATTAAAAAGAAGAAAGAAAAAAATATATTGTAGAACGTTTCCAATCGGGTGGGTTGATTTAAAAAAGAAAGAAAGAATAAAAGAGCAAGATCGAGGATTATTTTTTATAAGGGCAGAAATGAAATATCCATTAATTCTACAAATGCAATATGCACATGTTGCATGTAATTTCCATACCATTTCTAGATCCATAACTTGGATCTGCTTGTATTGTTCATCTTTCTCCCCTGAGGGGCTTCCCACCTTAGAGCCTACCGATTATCTCTGCATGATTCAGTTCATTTTCAGTTTTTCTTTCTACATATTATTTATTATAGGAGATGCTTTAGAACTCCCACTTTGTATTGACATCATTGTAACCAACAGTCTATTTGACCTACTTTAGTGGTCACTTGTCGAACATTAATAAAATTATCTTATCTTATCTACAACAATTAATCCTTCTGTATTACAACACTACACAACTTGGGTGCAATTTTCTCTAATACAAAATCTAATTGTTCTCGTGAAGAAAAATAAACACAAAACAAACGAAAATATAATTTGCAACCAAAACTCTGGCACGTTAAAATACATTTCACTACACCCTGTGTATATCATTCCATTCAATGCATGTTGGTACATGGAAATTTATATTGAGTATCAACCATAAGTTTTAAACCAAACATAAAGGTATTCAACAAACCAATGTTGTGGAGTGCAAAGTGAAGCAAGGATCGAAAGCTGCAAATCCATGAGCACACCTACCCAAAAAATCCAAAGGGTATTCCATATATAATATATGTTATACTTATTATAATGCATGCCCAATGCCAATATAGTAGCATAAAATATAAAAGCATAGATTAGAGTGTTACTTGTAAATAAATACTACATTATTGAAAGGTTAGAAATGTCATCCATAGTAGATATCATTAACCATTTAGTACACAAATAACATTATATGAAAACTAAACAAACTCTTAATGGCCATGATCTTTTTATATTTGTTTGGCCCATGGCAACTTGTGTTAAGCACCATGATCAGCCCCATGTGGTGGGCATAGTCAAGACTGAATAGTTAGCTCCCTTATATAAGCATCGTGAAATAAGGGGAAAATTGTATTCCTTATATGACCATTGTAATGAAAGATCTTCTTTATATAGTACTAGTGGTGAAAGGACCTTGAGGAGACAAACATATGAGATAATCCTTCTCAGTAGTTTGTTGGATCAATAATTTGGTTGATGTATGAATGAGGACTTGGTGTTAGATTGTACCTCGAATAGTCTTCTGCAAGAGTGGACAGTGGGACACACTAGTGAATAGATCAGGGCACTTTAAAAGGACAGTGAGAATACATTTCTTCTTCAGCACTTGGGCACGTTAATTATGAGGGAGTAATCAGTGTTATAAGAGTGGATTGCTCTTCTATATTTCGTAATCTATTCATAGCATCTTGCATGTTGTTTCGTAGTTAAGTAAAAGAGGACACATGAAATTACATGTGTTATAATACTAAGCAGTTTTCAAATTTCTAGCTTAAGTGTAAATTAAGTTAGGCACATGCAGTCTAGTAGGTAGGGTGCATGCTTGAATGTCTCATATCATTTTTAGTTGAGGTGCTATTGTGCATGTACCTACTCTTCTTCTCAGTGTATAAAAGAGAAGGCAAGGGTATAGGTTTATCGATTCATTTTGGAGCAACAAATAGTGAATTAGTTTCCTGTGGTTTTCCTATAGCATAAGTCAGATCAGACAATACGAAAGAAGTAAAAGATTTTGATAGTTCATTGTCAAAACCCCAAAATTTCAAAAATTTAAAAACTTTTAAATAGCATAATTGTATGTTAACACAATCGTTAAATACTGTTTAGTTAATGCTATTTATTTTGTAACTGTAAGATCATTACTTGGTTGGAATGTTAGTTGAGTTTTTCTTTCTTCAGTTTTCTGATCGTTCTCTGTTTGCAACAGCAAGTAGATCTACTACGTTAGACTGGGCTTACTTAGCTGTAAAGCTAACGCACACATTTTTCCTTTATCTTACAGATTGACAGGTAAAGTGTTTGGGATTGCTGCTAACAGATCATTCTAGAGTAAATAAATCATATGCTGTTATCAAGTGCTTTCAGTAGAGAACTAAATAAATAGAACGCATGTTAAACGGACTATTCAGCTTCTACAGGTATAGCCTCCTTTATTTCATTTTTTATATAAAGCAAAATATGATGAGAAAGGTTAAAAGACACTAAAGATAAGAATTGTCAAATCCAGTTATATCTAGGAACTCTTCAGTTGAATGAACATTCAGAGATAAGGATGGCAGTTTACATAGATTTCTTTTCCAATATAGCCTAGAAAAATTATTGAAATTACTAGTACTAGTAACGGCTATAAGAGTAAAGTTCATTAGCGAATTTAAAGGTTGACATGAGGCTATTACAGTTTTAAATGTCGCCCCTTTCTGAATGGTTATTATCACCAGTTCCAATCATGTAATTAAACAGAGTTCTTTGAATAAAAGTGGACATAAACATTTATAATAATATAAATCAAGATAAAAGAACTACTTCCCATGTTGCATATGGTCACTCCTTGAGAAAATAACTAATAAAACAATAACGCTTGACAAGTAAAAGCATGGGTTAGACTCCTTGTTAACGTTATTCGTTATGGTAATTGGTCGCAAGGTATATACTGTATAATTTATGCGACTATAATTCTACCATTAGATTTCATTAGACTTGTAATTTAAGTTCATTGATTATACTATAATCAAATGAACTAACCTCAAGTGAGGTCTTCCAATGTAACTTCTACACACCAATTACTGAACTAAACTTAACAAAAACAAATCATCTTTGTAGTTCATGGTTTTATTATCAGGATCAATAATACTGGCTTTAACATTACAAAGCCATTATCNAACTTAACAAAAACAAATCATCTTTGTAGTTCATGGTTTTATTATGAGGATCAATAATACTGGCTTTAACATTACAAAGCCATTATTCCAAGGTTAGAATGATTCGTTGAATGTAAAAATTATATTATACGATGGTTAACATAAGAGCTTAACCCTAGCTCTTTAAGAGCTTAACCGGCTACGGCCGTGGATGTAAACTGTTAATTACTTGCATGTTTTGGTTTTTAAGACAGGGTTACAGGCTTTAAGCCTTTGAGTTATTTAAATGTGAAATGTTACAGACAGGCTTCGAGCCTTGATTTTTACAGTTCGTTATGGTTATCTTTACAGGCCTTTGGCCTTGCATTTACAGTGGAGGTTATTAAATGTTTTTGGTAATTATTTTCCTAAGTGTTTAAAAATGGTTTGTTTAAATTTTGCTTATATTTAGTTTTTAATAACGCTCCAACTCCATGATGGAGCACTCTGTACTTTGCATTCTAATATTCTATTTTAAATATATATATTTATAATTAACTATGTCTTGATTTGTTTATTTATCTTGTGCTTTTTATATATATAAGTGATGTACAGAAAGAAATAAAAACAAGGTTATAATGTCCAGCTTTTATGATTCCTTTACTATAGTTATATAGTTTAACTTAAGTAAGGGTTTAAATCCTAAATCTACACTTAGGAATTTCTGTTGCAATTTATAAATAATTAATATGATGTAAACTTTCTATCATAAAAATCTTGTGTTTATAATAAGTTCGTAAATAGCTTTATTTATCTAAACCCTATTCTAGAACCTAGAACATAATTATATACTGTCTCCTTTCTGTATGATATTATATTAGATATTTATTTATAATTAATTATCTACATATTTATTAC
>LPNX010702740.1:309971-356402 GCA_001517045.1 Pseudotsuga menziesii | reverse complement strand
AAGTTCACTCAGAGTAATGCTTGTGGCTCATATAACAGTTAGCTATCTGATTGTTAGAATATTTTCTTGTTCATGTGTTGTAAACGTAAATATTAGCTATATGTAATTTGGTTTATTATACATGGAGATAATGCATTACTCATTAATAATCATTTTCTAGCTCCCCGGGGATAGGTAGTTAAGTGTCTAGATAGTTAGTTATTTCACTTCATAGTTGCATATGTGGTTTGGATGTTCGAGAACCTAAGACGAGAGGTAAGAACCTGCACAGCACATTGTGTCGTTCCTTACATTTTTATCACCCTGCATGTTTAAGATAGGCATGTGCATTGCATACATTAAGTCAAAATACAAATTCCGGTGGACCGGGCCGCAACCGGTAAACCCTTGTTGTTACTTTGACCTACGGTAGCCGAACCATAAACCGGACGGATTCCCTATTCCAAACAGTCAATGGGCTAGTTGGGAACGTTGATTGGGGAGAATCCCTTTCTGTTGTCGCCTGCGAATTTCCAGGCCTCAACAAGAACTTAACGTCTTTCTTCAGTAACATCTCCATAGAAGTAGTCACCTCCACATATCCTTTGATAAGTTTTCGGTAGTATCCTGTATGTCCGAATGTTTCTCTCAGTTGCTTCACTATGGTAGGTGGTGGTAGGTCGACGATGATTACAATTTTATCAGGGTCGAGAAAAATTATGTTGCGAAAAACCACATGGCCCAACAGAATTCCAAACGGGGCACAAAAGATACATTTCTTAAATTTTAGTGAGATTTGATACTGGCGACATCGTTTCAGCATCATCCTGAGGCTCTCAATATGATCCTTAGTGAGCACAAATACTATCCAATCGTCAAAGTAGACCTGAATAAATTTATGAATAAAATATTTAAAGGCAACCACTACTATTTTAGAAAAAATAGCAGGAGAATTCTTGAGTCGAAAGGGCATTACCGTGTATTGGAAACAACACCACTCCATCGCAAATCTTGTCTTGTGACGGTATTCCTCTGTGATTCTACTCTAATGGTAGCCAGAGAACCCATCATTGAATGAGTAAATTTCTTGACCCCTAACACTCTCCAATACCTCATCTGTAAATGGAGTCTAAAATGGGTCATGTAAACAAGCATCATTCAATTTTCTCAGGTCGACGCAAATCCTCACTTCACCAGTAGTCTTCTTATCCTACACTACTATCGGGTTGATCCATTCTAATTCTTCTATAGGTTCTATGATACCTACATCCAACATTCGGTCCAACTATGCCTTGACTTTTTCTTTATACTGCAGATTCAATCAGTGTGGTCGTTGCTTGACCAGTTTTCTCTCGGGATTTAAAGGTATATTCATTTCTCCGAGGTCTCTGACAATCCCTTTCATCTATGAGAATTTTGTAGGGAACATATATTGAAATTCATGCAATAGATCTGTGATCTTCGTGACAGTCTCATCATCCCAATAATCTCCAATATTGGCAAATTTTGGATTCTCTGGGGAGTCGATATTGACTTTATTAACTTTTAGCGAGTTCAGAAATTGGTCATTAGAAATACCCAAGTCCTTCCATTGCACATGTACCTTCATATTTTGGAACGTGTATGTCAAGTGGGTCATCGTCATCAGGTTCTCCTGTCACATTATAGCACCCCATCCAATGTTGGATTGGTGCGCTGCTCTGGTTGAAGTTTGTCATTACGACCAAAATATCTTCAAATATATTCGTCTTGATTACTTGCAATGCAACATCAATTGACGAATTATCATCGAAAACTTTAAATGTATGTATCAAACTAGTATCTAGTTCATCCCATTCAATAGTCCCTCGTCTTAGTTCAACTGATGTATACCAGTTCCTTGGTATTATGTCTAATGTGTGTATGAATTGATGAACCCATTCTTGTCGCGGACATGCCTCCCATGTCGCACGACAATAATCGACATGCTCTACAATATTAGTCAGTCTTGTATACTTTCGACCAGTGTAATTGATCTATTCTCTGAACCTTATCTCCAACAATCTTCGACATTATGGCCATTCCAAGATAGATTGTTTATGTGTGACCCACCATATAGCAGGTGTAGATTTCAGCACAAAATCCAAGGTGAATAAGCGTTGATGTTCTGTGAATTTTCTTCAAACTTTGTCAGAAGTTTCCTCGAATCCTACCCATCACACAAATTATCATGTCCCCATCCCAAAGAGTCTACTAGTTGTCAAAGTTTCACCCACCTACTAGTTCCCTAGGTTGGGGAGAAGGCATTTAATATTTTAATAAGGGAGCTATGGGACCCAAGATAACCTTAATTTTTCATTTACACATTGATCTGGGTCATACAAATAAAAAATATGGATAAAACAAAGTGGCATTGCTTCATAAGGACATTTGGAGGTCCATGGAGACCTTGGGTGGCTAGATTCTTCCTTACACATGTCATGACTTAACCCAAAATTTGAAATGATGAGGGATGGAATGTTCTTGTAAGGTGAAGAGGTTTTAAATGACATATCATGAGTCCAAGGATTCAAATGGATGAGAAGGATTAACTCCCCATATAAGAGGAAGAATCTCGAAAGAAACTAGGCGTCACTTGGAGAGAGATTCCCTGCGTTTTATGACAACAATGATGGAAGATTCTATGACAAGTCATACCTGAATTGCAGACCTATGACAATATGACATGTAATGGCTAAAAGTATCCTCCAAGAAGTTGCACTTGGGACTATGTGGCAGCAATTTGAATTTGCAGGAAGATGAAGGGTTGAGGAGAAGAACAAGTGTCATGGAGGTTACTAAACATCAAGGATGAGTTGGAGGAAGACTATGGGAGTGAATTAGACCTTAGAGGAAATTAGAAGGGTTATAAAAATATGTAATGAGGAATGAGAATGGATTTTTATCATTTTTTAATTTGTCTTTGGCATTTTGGAAAGCACTAGCTTGTCCATTGCACGGTGAGTGCTCACTTACCCTGCTAGTGAGCCAATTTCGAGAGAGTGAGATTCTCATCCAAGTTGGATATGGGAGAGGACACCCTATCCTCTCATTTGTATCTTCATGGATTTTTTTTTCCTGCTTATAGGATGCTGATATTGTTCGTGATCCATCTCTCCTCCCATTCTCTCAATTCCCACTTCCATATTTCCATGTTTTTCTATGAAGGCACACTTGTGTGAATGGTGGTTGTGCCCCATTGAGTTCAATTGATTCCCAAGCATGGGTGAGTGATTGATGTCTCTTTAATATGTCTATTATCTTCTCTAGAATTTGAAATAATAATAAATACATATGCAAATATCCACATTTCCAAGCATTGTTGTGACTAGTTTCCATGTGATGATTTCCCATTTCAATGGAGTTGTATATATGATGTATGTTATGACTTGGATTAATGTTATATGTTGTTACTTTTATATTACAATGATGTTAATTTTATATATTCATCTTTCTCTATTCTGAACCATTATATACACAATGTATGAGTCAAAGTTGAGCTTTTATATGCCATTTCCCTCAACTAAATATCATTGAATTTATGAATTTGAATATGAATCTTTATACCTTTGTTGCATAACTATTAACCATACCAAATGACATTAAATTAAGTCTAGTTAAATTTCCCATACTCTGTTTGACAAGTTGGGAGGGTTGCATAGGAGTTGGAGAGCCATTTCTGCTCACACAGTAGGGGGAATTATGTTGATCCCAGTTTTGTCATTGTTTTTCGGCTAACAATTTACATGTTTGACATATGTTTTGTCACCTTTTGGCATGTTTTCTATCATTTAGTTCACTATTCATCCCCACGTACGACTATGTTTTGGGTTTATGCAATTTATGATTTATTTCTATTATTTCACAATTTTATTGGTTAAATCGGATGATATTTGATGATATGCTAACATATGAAATCATTGTTGCAGATCATAGTCTTCAGCGAACCAACAAGTAGGCAATGTATCCATCCTAGATATGCGTAGAGCATATCCAACTCACTGTCTAGCTCACCGTTCGAAGAACCATTTCGCAAGGAAGACACCAGCCACGCCAAAGCAAAGCCTGTATGCCACATCATGCGCCATAGAAGAACCATTTCACGAGGAAGGAGGAAAACGTTATGTGTTGGCCATTTGATCAGTTGTTTGTCATAATGGTTGACTTATCTTAAGGGCAGTTGACCACTAAAAGGGTCGACTTGCTCACCCTTTATAAAACGCTCTATATATACAAATGCTTCTATGCGAGAGTTAGTTAATTAGCTAGTTGATACATGTGATCATTTTGATTCCAGAAACTCTGTAATACTTTTCTTCAATTTAATATAATTTCTTCTTATGCTATGCACGATCGTGTCTTATTAGCGTTTCGCAAGTCATCACTCAGATTGCTGGGAGGGCCCCTCATCAACCAGAGATTTATATTCCTGTGTATTTTCGTTATTCCCTTTTTTTATTAGCGTAGTTTTATTTGTAATTTGTTTATGCAACTTAGTTACTGTAATCGTTCATGTCATTTGTTTCATGTAGCATAGATTATACTTTGATATTATGTTGTTAATGTAGTTTTCCTTTGTGAGTTAAGCAACCGGTTGCGCACAAATTTGCTTTCAATTTCCTTTTCAAGTCTTTCTAGTTTCCTGCTTGGTTTTATGTTGATAGAATAGATTGCTTTGATATTATAGGATCCAATTACAGTAGGATATATTATGTTGCTTTCCATTTTGTTATCAATTCATTTAGTTATATTCCAGCTTGTTTAATCGTGCAATAGATAATGATGTCTTTTAATTATGAATTGAGTTTAAGTTATTTTATAGATTGAATTTAATCATTAGGTAGGTTTAATTCTCATCCTTTACATTTCGTTATCATGTGCATTGATCAACTGATCTCAAAAATCATTTAGATTAACTATTCCTTGACATTTTAGTGCTTTTGTGTGCAGACTGTCATTCAGACAGCCTGTTCTGCCTATCATCCAGACCTTTGCTCCAGTCTGTTATCCAGTCTTTCATTCAACCCTTAGTGTTTTTAATTTGTTTTAAGCCTGTTTCTTTAGTTTTTCGATTATGTTTTGATAGTGGTAGTTAAACAATGGTTGTGTTTCTTATTAAAGCCTTAGGTTAGACTGTTTAAAATACTTATTAATTTTTATTCCTATTTCTTCCTTCTTTTCACCCTATGTTTATAATTATGTCATGCGTTTTGGTTTATTGTATTTCTTTGTAATTATATCTTTGGCTTGAATTGATTTCACCCTTTTATATATATTTTAGAGTTAGATATGTCAATATTAGGGAAATATGTTAGTACCTTGTAGATTGATCATACGTAGTAGGATCTGTCCCTTCTGATTAGGTGGTTACCAAAGAAACCTATAGAATAGGATTTAAAATCATCTTTATTAAGTTTTCTATGTGTTTATAAGTTAGGTCTACCTTCTTGTAGTATTGTTCCATCTTTCGCAGTTAGGATTTATTTTCTTATGAAATAAATCATCATGTTTACTATCACTTGCAATTGGACGTTTCTTAGTCTGCACATCTTTGTAGAAGTTAAGTTAGATTTGATTCCATTTAGTTTCTTCACTTCCTTTGAAAGTCACTTTGACACTTCTCCTATTCATGTTCCAATCACAGTGAATCCTTATCCTCAGAAGAACCAAGGAGAGTGGAACTAGATAGTTTAGTTTAAACCATTGTGTACATCCGTTACTTGTATGTATAGTTTTTCTTAGAAGCATATCTAGTTGTTGTAATTTTGTGCAGTTAGTCTCTAAAATTGTTTAGCAGTAAAATAGATCTTCTTATAGAGAGTAGTTTATTGTCATAGAATAGAATTGTCTATATATTTATCTTATAGTAATTGTTTATAGAGTAGAGTAGTATAACTTGATACCACTCTAGTCTAGTACTCTATTCTGGTTCAATTACCTTGATAGTTGAATTCTTAGGAGTTTGACTCGGTTTTTCATTTTGAAATATCTTTCGATCTTTTGTTTGTTAAAATATTCCCATGACACCCTAGGAACCCCTATACCTTCGCATATACTTTGTGTCAACTCTAATATTACCAACCCTGGTCGATAATTAAATATTAGGTGAATTAATAAAGACAATATTTTACCCAACAAATTGCACCATAAATTACTAGTAATTTTACCATTTTTTCCAATGTGCCAAAATCGAGTTGCAGATGTCTATAACCTATCATAAATCTATCATATAGTCCATTTAATAGTCCTAATACTCCTTACATCATTCCCTACCAAATTGGAGACCCTCTTGTGCCATTTGAATCCCCTAGAGTCAAGACTAGTCCAGACAAATTTTCCAAAATTCTGGCTATGTTTGGAATTTTTGAATTGGGACATTACAAGTGGTATCAGAGCATGATATTAGCACCTATTATAGTTTTGTATTCATGTTTCCTGATGATGAAATCCCTCCATTATTAACTGATACTGGATATCTTAACAACGAAAGAGAAGGAAGTGAAGAAAGTAATCCTAGTTACAAAGAGATTAGGAAAGAACTAGGATTTGAAGATATGGAGGGAATAGAAGATAGTGGGGATATTAAAACATTCATTACATAATCTCTTGAAAGTATGACCAAACATCTCATGCAAGGATTCTAATTGTTGGCTAGCCAACTTGGGGGAAATTCAGCACCTTGGAGTAGTAGTAGTTCACGATGAGAGGAAGACCCATGAGGAAGCCATTTTTTCGAAGATTGGACCTCATAACCAACCCCATGAGTTCAAAAATTAGAATGGACCTGATATACTTAAGTTTTTATATTACAAAGAAGTTCCTTACACTACTTATGATGTTAGAGAAGCAGCAAATGATTGGCAACAACTAAGTGATGAATGTAGGAAAGTCCTATTTTTTAATTAGTTCATTAGAGCTTCTCTTTAGTTCAAGAAAGGAGTAAATGGGAATAGAGAACCTCCTATTAATCATGAATTAAAGTACACCATGGGAAAAGTAACCATTCCTTTTTTTGATGGTTCCTCATAAATGTATGATAGTGCTTGGTTGCAAAATTGAGTGTGTATTTTCAATTAAATCCTATGGTTGAAGAAGATGCATTGAAAATAGAGATTTTGCATCTTGAAGGGGAAGCTAGTGATCGGTGGTTCCATGGTATTAGAACCTTGAGACATGATCAAATTTTATCTTATCAGGGTTTCTCCAATGCATTGATGGAGAGATTTGAGAGGAAAGACCCTGAACTTCCTTTCAAAGAACTAGCGCAATTGAAGCAAGTAGGAACTCCCGAAGCATATATGTAGAATTTTAAAAGCTTTTAATAATGGTTTCTGATCTATATATGGATAGGTTGGTTTTATTGTTTACTAAAGGATTGGCATAACCTTTGAGAGGGCTCGTGAAATCCCACAAGCTATCCACATTGAAGGATGCCATGAATTTGACAAGAGATTTGCATATTGTATTTCCAAGAACCAAATACCCCCCCTAGCCATATTTCCCTTCCATGTTCAAGGAAGGTAAGAAACCATGGAAAAAGGAATCCTCTACCAAAGAAAATAGAGGACCAAGCAAAGAAGAACTTAGAAGAAAGAAGCTATGTTTTACATGCCAGCAACCTTGGGTTCCGGGACATAGATGTGCCAAGGGGAAGGCACACTACGTTGAAATTTTTACTAAAGACGATGAAGAGGGGGACGAGGAGGAATAAGCACAACTTGCATCCCAAGAAGAGGGGTATGAAAAAACAGATGAATATCAACCCACTCCTGATACAAGAAAAATTGCAGCACTCTCGAGTGTACCTAGATTCCACAGCTTGAGGCTCAAGGGTAACATACAAGGCCAAAAGGTCACAGTTCTAATGGATGGAGGAGCCACTCACAACTCCATATATGCATCCTTGGTGGAAAGGAGAAAGTTACAAGCTGAAACTTTTGATGGTTTCAAAGTCATCATTCCAGGTAATGATTCTATGGACTGGACTAAATGGATTCCAAAGCTTCAAGTTACTATAGGAAATCATACTATCGATTATCCAAGGAAGCTGTGTTAGCAATTTGAAACTCTCGACGTTTCGATCCTTACTCTAGGATCATCATCAAGGAAGTTGCTAACGTAGCTTCCTTGGATAATCAATCTTCTACTGCGTAATGACTACATTTATACAATCATACTATCACTAGCAATTTTTATGTAGTGAATGTGGTTGATACAAATGTGGTTTTGGGAGTACAATGTTTGTATTATTTAGGGGATAATACAGTGAATTATGAAGTCCCTAAAATAGGGTTCAAAAATTCAGAAGGGAAACCCATCTTATTGAGGGGAATGCACACTTACCCAAATGAAGTGGTGTCCTTTCATAGCATGAGGTCTATCTTGAGGCATGGAGACATAAAATGGGTTGTTGAATGTTTAATTACATCTCCTAAACCTCACTTGAATATTTACAAGCATCCTAAGGAGATATAGTAACTATTGAGTAAGTATGAGAAGGTTTTTAGAGACCTTCCTCTAAGAATACCACCAGATAGAGGGGTGGATCATATCATTGAGTTAGAGATAGGAACACAACCTATCAAAATGCAGCCCTATAGACACCCCAAAAGGATTTGAGATGAGATTGAAGAGGCTATTAAATAACTCTTGGAGTTGGATCTCATAAGGCCTAGCTCCATCCCATATGCTTCTTCAGTTGTTATGGTAAAGAAAAAAGATGGAACTTTGAGAATGTGCATTGATTTCGGAGCATTAAACAAGAAGACAGTAAAGAATAGATACTCCATCCCAAGGATTGATGAGCTCGTGGATGAGCTCCATGGGGCTAAGTTCTTCTCAAATATTGACCTTAGATCTGGTTAACATCAAATTTGAATGAGGGAAGAAGACATACCAAAGACTGCTTTCAGATGCCACAATGGTCACTTTGAGTTTGTTTCCATGCCCTTTGGGTTCACAAATGCACCTGCCATATTCCAATCATGCATTAACAATATCTTCCACAAGAAACTTCGCAAGTTTGTACTAGTTTTCTTTGATGACATTCTTGTTTACAATAAAACTTGGAAGGAGCATTTGCATCATCTAGAAGAGGTATTAAAAATTCTGCATGACCAATCTTTGTTTGCTAAGCTATCAAAATGTGAGTTTGGTTTGACATATCTCTTGTATATTAGACACATCATTGGTCAAGATGGTGTGAAGGTGGATATGGAGAAAATAAGAGCCATTTTAGAGTGGCCTCCTCCTAAAAGCCTCACTGAATTAAGAGGATTCATTGGAATTTGCACCTACTATAGAAAGTTTTTGAAGGGGTTCTCCCAAATCACTTCACCCCTCACTGATTTGACAAATAAAGATGCTTTCCAATGGCATGAAGGGGATGAAAAATATTTCCAAATAATGGAGGAGGTAATAAGCAACTATCCTATTCTAGCCTACGTGATTTTTCTAAACCATTTTTCTTGGAATTTGATGCATCAGGGGAAGGCATTGGAGCAGTCCTAAAACAAGGGAAACACCCAATAGCTTTTGAGAGTAGGAATCTACAGCCACATGAGAAGCTTTACTCCATTTATGATAAATAAATGCTAACCATCATGCATGCTTTGATCAAGTTTAGACAATACTTGGTGGGAAACAAATTTGTGGTCAAAACTAACCATAACAGCTTAAAGTACTTCCTCACTCAAAAGGATATAAATGAAAGGCAGCAAAAGTGGGCGAGTAAGATTCAAGAATTTGAATTTTATATTGAATATGTGAAGGGAGAAAATAATGTGGTATTTGATGCCTTATCTATAAGACCTTCTATTTCTCTAATGGATGTAGCAGAAAATTGGAAAGCCACATTAGAAGTAGAGTATGCGAAGGATAAATTTTCTTGTGAACATTTTTAAGGGACCAACCATGATGATGGTTATAAGGTGTTGGAAGGAATCATCTACCACAAATATAGAATGTATTTGGACCCTAATTCAAGTTAGCCTACTAGAAAATTTTAAAGAAAGCTTATGATTCTCCTCTATCAAGCCACCCCGATTTCTTCAAAACATACCGAATGTTGACAGAAAGATTCTCATGGAAATGGTTGAACGTTGATGTTCTAAAGTATGTTAATGAATTCCCCACATTTCAGCAAAATAAATTGGTGCATCCCCATCGAACTGGTCTCTTACATCCCTTGCCTATTCCAGAACAAAATGGGAGAGCACTTCCATTGACTTTATCACTGGTTTGCCCAAAGTACTTGGTAAGGATTGCATATTTGTGGTGGTGGATAGGCTCACTAAATTTTCTCATTTCTTTGTTGTCACTACCACTTTAACTGCTGCCCAAGTGGTTGAACTCTTTTTTAAAGAATTTTTCAGATTGCATGGGCTTCCTAAGAGCATTGTTAGTGACAGAGATAGCATATTTTTGAGAGAATTTTGGCAAGAACTCTTCAAAATGGTGGGGACAAATTTGACACCTAGCACAATCTATCATACCCAAACTGATGGCCAAATAGAGAGGGTGAATCAATGGTTGGAAGGATACTTTAGGAACTATGTTAATGGGAAGCAAAAGGCATGGATAAAATGGTTGCATTTGGGTGAGTTTTGTTACAATACTACTTTCCATGGTGAGTTTTGTTACAATACTACTTTCCATATGTCCATTGACATGTATCCTTTCAAAGCACTTTATGTTCATGATGCATCTTCTTTTATTGACCACATTTTTGTGATAGTATAGCTCCAAAGGCTAAGGATTTGATTGAAGAAAGTCAAGAAATTTTGAAGGTTTTGAAAGATAACTTGCAGGTTGCTCAAAATCAACAAAAACAATATGCAAACCAACATAGAGTGGAGAGGCAATTCCAAGTGAATGACTTGGTGTATTTGAGGTTGCATCCATACAAAAAAATCACCATAAAGGGTAAAGGTTAAGAAAAGCTCAAACCAATATTTTATGGTCCCTACAAAGTGATTCAAAAAGTTGGAGAACTGGCCTATCAATTGGAACTTCGCATGGGAAGCAAAAATCATAATGTATTTCATGTTTCTTGTCTTAAGAAAGTTATAGGGAATCATATTTTAGTTTTAGATACTTTACCACCTTTGGATGATGAAGGACAACTTGTTCTCATTCCAGAAAAAAAAAAAAATAATAATAATAATAATAATAATAATAAATAAATAAATAAATAAATAAAATAAAATAAAAAAATTAATGTATATATATATATATAGAGAGAGAGAGAGAGAGAGTGCTACGAAGCATAACCATAAAAGAATATTTGGTACAATGGAAGGATTTTCCTAGTGAGGGAGACACTTGGGAATATGAAAAAATTGTGTAGCATCCAAAATTAGCATTGCTTGAGGACAAGAAATATTGGGTGGGGAGGTGTAATATCCCGAATTTTGGACCTAGCACTTATAGGCATGTGCCTATTGATTATGATTATTATCTTGATGTTTTACTTTTATATTGGGTCGAAGACCCCACTGCATATGAACATGATGATTTGTTTTAAATATTGGGTGTAATCCAATTATTGATAATATATGTATATGCTTGTTGTGTTGGGCGTGTCCCTGAAGCACATGATTGCTGAGATGCTTTGTGTTGAGCGAGGAGCTCTGGAGAACTTGAGTGATTGATGATTTGTGTTGAGCGAGAAGCAATGGAGCACATGAGTACTTACCTCTATGTTGAGCGAGAAGCTCTAGAACACATGAAAATATAATTGGATGTGTTAGGCATAAGCCCTGGAGCCTTCCATGTTGATGTTGAGCATAATCTCTGGAGCATCGGATCCTTGGCCATTGTATCCCTAGGTGTGTCATACAAGTACATCCTAGAATTAGTGTTGAGCGAGGAGCTATGGAATTGCACTGAATTGCAACTCCCTGTTAAAGCGTTGAGTATGGGCTCTGGTGAGTGCTAGGGGTTACTGAAAAGAATTTAATAACTTTCGAGTGAAAACGACTCGAGAAAAATATTGATCTCCTCATACTTATTTATAAGTGATTAAATGAAATTTTGAATTTATGTATTCTCATCAAAGTACTGAAGAGCTACCACATTATACGAGGAAAATCCAACATGCAAGGACGTTTAGAGTTGCCTATCCTAGTAGACCTAAACCATCTACCTACTTGACCTTAATGAAGAAGTGTCATTAAGTCTAGGGATCATGGTATATGATGCTCAAAGACATTGTTAACAAAATGTTATATTATTATGTACTTTATACATGGTATGTATAAAGAATTAAATGCATTAATAATATAAATAAATGAAAGAAGAAGAAGAAGAAGAAGCTCCTTCAATTATTTTTTTTTTTTCCAAGAGAAAAAAGCGTAATTTCATTCATCTGTTGAGATCAAAATTACATTCTATAGATTCACTCTGTCAGTGAATTTTCCAAGACCTATAAACATAGGTTCCATTGATGAGACTTTTACGTCTGCTTTCAACATGCAAAAATTTAGAACAACTCTGTCTTCCACAAGTAAAAACATTCTATCCCACCGGACTTAACATGCTGTTACATCTTTATACAATATCACAAAATAGAAATATAAATATCATACTAACGCTAGTATTCAGTGTGCATACAAAATGAAAATAATTGTCATAGCTCAGTCTATAAACGGCCTGTGGTTAAACTCATAGCTCTGCCCGTCCCTTTCTTCACGAATATTCCAAGTGCCAAAGTCCATGCGTAGCCCTTCTTTGGATACCTGGTCCGCTTTTTTGTTATTTTCCCTGTATACATGCCGGCATGAGAAAGCATCAAATGATTGAATGACAGTCTGAATAGAAGAAAGTATATTGGCAAGTCTAACATTTCTGCAATCTTGAAATTGCATGGTCCAGTTAATAACATTCAATGAATCCCCATGAACAGTCAGCCTGTTAATACCCTTCTCGAGGGAAAAGATGAGAAGTAGTTTTAAGCTCATGAGTTCTGCAAAATTATTCGAGCCCGCTCCCAGGCCCATGGTAAGGGAAAAGAAATGTGAATCAAACAAATATAGTAAATCCCCCCCTCCACACAACTCGTTTTGAGCTACTCCATCAAAAAAAACCCAAGGGTGGGTTTTATCCAGGTCAAACTCCAAGTTCCTTCTTTGCTCGGCAGCTCTGATATACTCAGGGAGTGCTTTGTATAAGCCCACAGATTGAGCACTGGTTAATTCTGGGCTACTAACTTTGTCCTGGAAGATAGACCCATTTATAGCCAACCAGATCCCCCAGATAATTAACAACAGTAAGGTTTTTAACTTGGAGTGTGAAAAGGATCTCCACCAATTTTCCCACGCGATGTTCACTGAATTTCCTTCCCATCTATGGTTCAGTCCGACCTGACTCATACATTCTTTCCAAACAGCAACCGTGAAAGAACACGTAATGAAAAGATGTGTAATTGTTTCCAACTCCTTTTTGCACAGAACACACCAGCCCGGGCCCTGGAAACTTCTCCTCTGTAAGATGTCCCAGGTCGGTGCCCTGTTTTCTAGCACACACCACATGAACAGTCTAGTTTTTGAAGGGCACTTTAACTTCCATAAGGTTTTCCACCACCAAACCTCCTCCCTACCCCCAGCCTCAGCACTTAAGATCAGATAACCCGCCTTTGGGGTATACACCCCACCCGGGTCCAATTCCCAAATTAAGTCATCCTCCTGCTCTAAGAGTTGAATGTGTGACAATTGAAGACCTCTGATATAGTTTTCATAGAAGAACGTTTCTTGTTCGCCCAATCCCAATAGTTCTGCACTTTTCCAGTGTTGGATCCAAGGATCCTCCGGTCTCTCTTCAGCCAGCTGGTTTAAGGTGAAGATACCTCTTAAAGCAAGAGCATTGATAACTTCCACAGGAAGAACATGTTGTTGATCACTCCCCATCCAAGGATCCCTTCCCACTTGTAGCTTTTCTCCATTTCCAACATCCCAAGTCAGATTTGATTCGATTAAAGAGAAGGATTTCACCACAGCCTTCCAGATAACCGACCCCCCTGTATGTGTCTTCCTAGGCCTCCTAATCCATTCCTCAATGCTCTCATGTGGAAAATATTTATGTTTGATAACACGAGTCCATAAAATTGATGTTTTGATCATTCTCCACCCTCCTTTTGTTACCAGTGCTTGAGCAAACAAAAAAATGTTTTTAATACCCCATCCCCCCAGCCCCTTTGGGACCGCTATTCTCTTCCAGCTGACCCAGGGGGTCACCTATCCTTCCTTTTTACCGCTCCATAAAAATATGAAACAGATCCTCCTAATTTGTTCAAGAATCCCTTTTGGGATCCATGAAAGAGACATCCAATAAACTGGTATGGCTTCTAAAACAGCCTTGACCAGCACCAGCCTCCCAGCTCTTGACAACTACCTATAGCTCCAAACCTGTAATATTTTCTCCACCTTGCCTATCAACCAGCTCCAGTCCTTTTTTCGGTAAAAATTAGCTTTTAAAGAGAAGCCTAGATATTTTAAACCACCATCGAGACCAGAGATGGTAAATGGGAAGTTTTCTAAGAGTTCAAGCTCTTCTTCCGGGCGTAGCAGATGTGTAGTAATTGTAGAATTTCCCACATTTATATCCATCCCTGTTGCTTTTGAAAAGAGATCCAGTGTCTCCTTCAGGACCCAAGTATCCCTTCTATCTCCAGAGTAGAAGATCAAAACATCATCCACAAAAAGTAGATGGGTAATAGCTAGCTGATCACCAATACAAATGCCAGAGAAACGACCCAGCCTCTTAGCCTCATTTAAATCCCTACTTAAACCTTCCGCCACCAGCAAAAAAAGCAAAGGGGATAGAGGACACCCTTGCCGCAGACCCCTCTCAGCATGGAAAAAAGGAGAGGCTGCCCCATTTATTAGAACAGCAAAAGAGACAGTAGATATACAAGACATGATCCATCTAATGAAGTTTAAGCCAAACCCCAGATGAGTTAGTAACAGTCGGAGATAAATCCAACTTACCTTATCATATGCCTTTGAAAGATCAATTTTCAGAATAGCCCCTTTGATACTCCTACTCCTCAGGCTGTGCAAACCTTCCTGTGCCACCCCGATGACCTCGTGAATCTGTTGGCCTTCCAAAAAACCAAATTGTTCAGCTGAAATATTCTCAGATAAAATAGCTTTTAATCTACAAGCTATAACCTTCGATACAATCTTATAGATACAATTGCATAAGGAAATAGGTCTGAATTCATTGAGAGAAACTGGATTGTCCGTCTTTCTGATCAGGGCTATGAAGGTGGCATTGAAACTAGCTGGAATTCTTCCCGAGATTCGGGAGTCCTCAACCACCTGTAGCAGATCCAAACCCAATATCTCATAAAAACCCTGAAAGAATTCAATTGTCCACCCATCCGGCCCTGGGCTCTTATCTTTTTGAAAGCTGCCAAGTACTTCCTTTAATTCTTCTTCGTCCACAGGTCTCATCAACCTCCTATTGTCCTCCTCCTCTACAAACCTCAGAAACATCTGAGCAACCCTAATAACTTCCGCAATGGAAGCCTGAGCAAGCACCCGAAACAAATTTTCAAAATGATTCACCCCACAACTAGCTTTTCCATCAAAATCATAATGCTCTAGTCCTGCTTCATCTTTCAGACACCAAATAGTATTAACAGCTTTCCTGCCCCTGGCATATGCATGGAAGAATTTGGTATTTTCATCACCACATTCTAGATAGATCGCACGAATCTTGAGTCTCCAGGCTTCCTCCCTATCCAGTAAAATAGAATTCCTTCTGCCTTCCAGCATAACCAGGGCTTCTTTAGATTCGACAGTCAAGAAGCCCCCCCCTACCCCTTCGTAAATCTGAAGAAGTTCAGCTTCAACTTGCTTTAATTCAGCATCCTCTCTCACTCTTTTGGCTTTAGCCCAGGCTTTGACCTCCCCTTTTAGTCTTTTAATATTCTCTGCAAATTGAAAGGCAGCTGATCGGTCAAGAGTCTCATCAAAAATCCTCCAGTGTGCCAGGAAAAGATTTTTGAAAGATTCATCCAAAATCCAGGTTTTATTAAACTTCAAAGGACTAGGCGGGTTGATTGGCCCTTTTTTTATCTCAAAGAAGATAGGGAAATGATCAGAGTTACCTCCACTTCCAACCCATTGCCTAACTAGAAAGAACCTGTCCACCAGCTGCTCTGCCACCAGAAACCTGTCCAGCCTTTTCGTCACCCTGGCTTCTCCTCCCCTGTTATTTCTCCAAGTAGGCTTCAACTTAATAGGCTCAATATCCAAAAGATTATTTTCAACCAACCTTTGGAGGAAAAACCCTGCCTGTGGATTTGCTTGAGCGTGAGGTCCCCAAATTTCAGTCTGACCCAACGAAAAGTTTAAATCCCCTCCCACTACAACCGAATCTCCTCTAAGGAGAGGATCCTGAAGCAGTGCGTCCTAGAAGGGAGCTCGGTTCAAATAGGGCCCATAAACATTAATCACAGATAAAATAGTGCCCAAATCAGCAGATAAGAGCTCGACTCCCAGAACAGAGTCCCTCCCCCAAGAATTCAACAGCTTCGCCTCACTTAACTTCCATCCCACAGCCAAGCCCCCAGAACGACCCTGAACATCCAGAGTCACAAAAGACCATCCAGCCATCCAACTCTCCAGTCTTTCCTTAATGATATCTCCTAAACCTAAGGTCTCTTGAAGCAAAATCACATCAGGGTGTTCAAGAGTAAGCACCCTTTTGAAGGCTGATTTCTTTTTGGGTCCAGCCAGCCCCCGACAATTGAAAGACATAATCTTCATTTCCTAACATGCCTCCGGGCATTCACCGCTCTAAGTGCCCTCTCAATAGAGAGTTGTTTCCCCTCCCGCAGGTCATTCTTGGCCCTCGACTGTGCCTTTGATAAATGAGAAATTCTGCCCCTACCCTTCCGCATCGGCTGCTAGTCTTTCCCCAGGCCCCCACCTGACTTTTTCAAGCAAGAACGAAGGAAGTACCCAGATTCTGAAGTCTCAGGAGATGAATAACCCAAAACCTCAACCCCCTCCCAGGATCTGGTTCAAGGGTCAATGAAGGGTCCGTCGACAAGGGGGAAAATTCAGTGGAAGGTTCAATTAAGGGTTCAACAGGGAAACCCACCAAATTTGAGGAAACCCTAGCCCAGTCATCCTTCGAAGTTACAATACCTTCCTCAGAAAGGCCCGATAAGGACAGATTTTTAAGCCCCTCCACCCAATCATGTCCAACCAAAGTGCACTGATTTAATAACAAATTTATAGAGGGAGAAAGGGAAAAAGAAGTGATACCCGGGATAGGAGGCCCCGGAGTAACATCAGCTTCCACTAGTTCAGTGAGAGCAACCACATCTGTTGGAACGGGAGGGATGACTGCACGAACAGCAGGTTCTCCCTCTGAGTCTTGACTTGTCGGATCCGAGTCCTCTGAAATCTTCTCACAACCTGAGCCCTCAGTCACCAGCACAGGTTCCATTGATGCCAAGTCAATAGTATCTCCATCGGAGGCCACCTTTTGAACTTTTCTCTTCCCACCGTTTAAGGTACGTATCAGGAGTCAACACTCCAAAACCGGATGTCCATAAGCATGACATCTCCTGCACCTGAAGGGCACATTTTCATAATCCAATAGCTGAGTGATGATATCCGGCCCCCAATCCAGGTCAATGGTCTGAGGAAGACCCTCTCGAATGTTCACCTCCACCAGAATACGGGCCACTTGTTTATAATGGGTCACCAAGTAAGATAAATCCGCTTCCAGAAACTTTCCCAAAATATCACCAAGCTTTCGGAAATGTATAGGATCCCAGAAGTGTAGGGGCAAGCCTGGGAGCCAAACCCATATAGGAATCCTATCGACTCTCTCCCGGCTAGCATCAAAGAGAGGATGCCAAGGCTTCAGCAGAACTGGCAAATGATTCAAATGCCAATTTTTATTCAGAATTAATCTCAAATCGTCCTCTGAGTTGACCACCACAGCAAACCATCCTCGGAGTAAAATATCTACCTCCGGAACATAACCCAGTAACTCTCTCCAGTTTTCATCCACCCAATCCACCACCGTTTTGCGATCAAAGTTCCTGCCCATGACCCTGCCCACCAGCGTCCTCTGCGACATCACTAAAACCCTATCCCATTCAATATCTTCACCCACAGCTCTTGATTTTACCCAGCTCCTCTTGCACCTCTTGGATGTGCTCTTTAAGTTCTCCACTGCCCCTTTCGAGGCCACTGCAGCACCCTTCGGCAACCCATCAGCGGAGTCAGGACTCGCACATCCCCGGTGTTCTGATACTACCAGCGGACCCCTCCAGTTCCCTGTGAATCCATCGCCCCCCTCTCCATATGCTTGTTCCACCTGCCTAGCCACCCCCGCTGCCGTTACCCCGTCAAAACCTTCCACAAATTCAAAACCCTCCTCCAAACCCGGCACCGAAAACCCTAAATTCTGGAGAAAAAGGCCCCAGCTTCCCTCCAACTCGAACTGCCCAGCAGATCTACCTTCAGCCCATTGAAAACCTCAGATTCATCCGGTGAAAGATGATGAGGTGAAAAGGAGAGAAAATCTGAGGGTGAAAAGTTAGAAACCAGTCTCTCCAGTCCAAAACCGGTCGTTCTAGTTCCTTCTGGTCCCAGCCTCGGGATATCCTCCAAGACCTCCCTCAAAACTCCAGTTGGCACACCCCACACATCCTGAACCTCCAGGTGGTCACTGGAGTAATCAACCAACTCCAAGTCTTCCATCACAACCACAGTAACCAAAAATAAGCAAATCCTGACAAAAAAACCGATCTGCAGCAAACCCAAGCCATTAGCATTCAGAAAACCCTACCACACAGAGCAAAATACAAAAGCCCAAACAAACCACCGTGAAAGGGAAGGAGTCCTGCATAAGTTTCGATGCGGTCATATTGATGGGGACAAGGGTGGTACGGTCAGAGAGACCCACCCCCCTGTCATCCCTGTATGATCTGATCAGTGGCACACCTCCTCCATCGCCGACGCCCTACCTCCATCGCCGACGCCCCAGCAATCCACCAATCATGATAAATATATGATATTATTAAAATACAAACTTTTTTTCAAAAAATCCCTTCAATTATTATTTATTATTAAAAGATAATAAATAGTCCAAAACCTAAAAGTCTAACTAGGAACTAGAAGAAAGTTCCTAAGTTAAAATATTAATAATTACCCAAAGTAATTGAAAAGGGTTAAATCAAGAAACCAATGTTTCTTGGTTTAACTGTCCCTTTGATTGAAAAGTCTATCTATAAAGACTCAAGCCAAGGAAAGGCTTAGGGTTCTAATCTATCATTAGAGGAGTCATTTTTTCTCTGCATGTTTGCTCTCAACTAAATTCCTGAAGAAACATTTTCCTAGAAGGAAAAAGGAGAACCGATCCAGATCTAATACATCAGTTAGGAAACCCTACCTTAGGAGCTCTAAGCTACTTGCATGTTGGAGTCCAGCTCAGGGGGATCTGGATTTAAACCAGGAATGGTTCCGGGTCATGGTTGGGTTGAACGTGGTAGTTCCCAAGTGATTTGGTCATCGAAACAGAGGTCAGAACTGCATTGAATTATTAATGCTGGTTATTTGAGTGTGCAGGTTCAGCCATTAACAGAGCTTCAAATTTCAGGTATGCAGCCCCAGTTTGTCTATTCTAATTTTCTAAATTTAATACTGGATATGCTAGGTAAATGATTATAATGCATTTCCTAACCCTTTGTGATTAATTTGCTGGTTAGATTCTGCTAGGACATGTGTTTTACTACTAACCCTAAGCTGTAAGTTGTTTTCCTAAATCAGATTTACCTAGGGTTTATTCATCAATTTACTTCTGCAGGTTTTATTTATTTATAAAATGTTTGGCAAGGGTTCTGTACCCTGGTTTTTAATTCCTGTATTGATTCACTGGGTCAAGCATAAACTAGGTTTTGTTCCCAGAAATCTTATAATCGTTCTCTAGGCTTTATTTACTCTGCTGACAAATGAAAATATGTCAGCAGAGGTTTGTTTTTAGTTTTAATAATAATAAAAAGAAACTAGTCCAGGAGTAAGAGATTAAATATATATATATAAGTACATATATACAAACAATTAAATAAATAGTCTATAATCTAAGATACTAAATACACTAAGTATAATCTAAAGAACTAATTAAATGTTCTACATTAAATCAAAATTAAAATTAAGCCATTCAATACCTTCCAAGGTCTGCCTCATTAAATACAAACTAATATTTAAAACTTTTCCATTTAAATAGACATCATCATAATTGAATAAACAGAGGAGGTGTCGCGACCATCCATGTGGTCCAATATCAACAGTCTATTCACATATGTAAAAACCACAGACCAAATCTCTTAAACAAGTATCGCATTCATTTGCTTAACTCATTGTATAATCCACAATCCTAATATGACAGTCATCCATTTCATAATCATAAACCATTCAAAATACCCATCTAACTCTACGAATGGCCATTCCATAACATTAACCAAGAAAAAAACAGAAACCCTTAATTTTACACTGAGTTCACGATATCGACCCCAGTGGGCTATAAATACAAGTCGCAGGCATAAATAAATCCACATCATAAAACACATACATAGTAAGTCAAAATACAACACCATTCCATCGTTATTATTAATATTGAAGTAGGTTTTTTCCAAAAATTCCACAGTAGACATTTTTAGTCTACTGCGGAATTTTCGGAAAAAAAAACCCTACTTCAACATAACTCACTGCAGAAACTTACAAACTTATTAATATTATCATCCTTACAGTTTTGTAATAAACAGTAATCGCTCTTTTATTAAAAACCCTCGTCATAATATCTAACTGTTCATATTTTTTACATAAGCAATGACCAAGATTTCAAATCTTGTAGATCGTTCTACCTTTACCACGGGCCACGCTATACTAACATATGCGGGCTATATTATAACAACCACAAAGCTTCTAATAAATACATCAAAATGTTATTAACACAAATACTTTTCGCTACAGTGACGTTGCAAGACCTTAGCACCGGAACCTAAGATTTAACACGGCTTCGGCCATAATTTTACTAATTACACAGACCCTTAAGAATGAAACCTACAGTAATGTTAGCAGCTGTGGATCTTCCCCATGGCTTCCCATATGTTCCACATACATAATAACAAAACAAATCAGTAAGAAAGTTAACCAGTCAAGCTAGTGCAGCAACCCTGGGAAGTGTTAAAGCCATACATGGCATGGCTTTACCCATGCGCTGCCCAGTAATCACAACTAAGCAATAAATAATCCCAATTTATACATAGAGCATCCGATTAGGCAAATGCCTCTTACAAACTCCCGCTCTAATTAAGTACATTGCTTTAATAAAAACTCAGAAGGAAATCGTATGCACAACATATCAAGATTAACCATTACCATCATATAAAAACGATACATATATCTATTTGCAACAGAGTATACCAAAGTATTTTTACACAGTTGCCATTAAAGTTCAAGGACAAGATTTATACAGGCGTGACAATGGGTTATGGCACCATTGCAAGCAATGGTGCATCCCATGGCTATAAATCCCGAAACCAAAATAATGATTTACATAACTAAAATGAAATACACAAAGCCGGTGAGAGCACTAATTTTACTCCATGGCCAAAACAAAAAATGCCATACATTAAGAACCCAAGTCAGGCCCGAAGGCGATTTGAGTTCCCACAGTAAAACCCCCTTTAGCAATGATAACCCAGTTCTACACCAAGCCAAGAAGTGACAAGCTTTGTTTTTTTATAGCAGGCTTACCATGGCCACATTTGCAACACATTGGAGTATACAGCAAAGTATGGAGCCACCCCACCTTCGTTACCCTACCACCTACAACTACAATGAAACATGACATGGTTGAGAAGTATAACTATCAAGGAGCCATGAAACCAAACATAAAATGCATTCATGAAACCAGATGAAGCTTACCTTCATCACCAGGGCGTAGTCTCCTTCGCAGCACAGAGCCGAGACCCCAATTCTCCATAGACCCTAACGAAATGACCAAATTGAATCATGAACCAAGCCCTAAGCTTGGGGCTACCACAATTACCAAGAATATTAAATGCACCAGCTGGTAACCACTATCGAAATGCCAAACCCACTCTTCAATAGTTCAAGCTTCGTTGCATTATCACGGGCTTCATTCACCATGCAAAAGCTTAAACCCATTTAACATATGGTGTAACCATATGTTATATTTTCGCCACCATACACTAGCACAATCCTCAAATTATTACAATGTTTGTTAAAACATGGTTTCATACATGGTATGCGCTAGTCCATAGTCCAGTCATAAGGTTTAGGTTTTTAAATAACATGTACACCCTAGGTTTAAAGTTTAGTACTTGTCTCCTCTTTGTCACAAGTCTCAAGCATAAGAACCATGGCATAAGAACCATGGCATGGTAATATATTTACCTATATTAAGATCAAAGTCTGATCAATAATCAAATATATAACCTACAAACAAAATCAAAAGACATGTTAATACTTATCATGGAAATAACCGAAGTATGATAACATAATGGACTAAATATACGCTATAGGCGATTTTAACTACGTTAAGAAAATAATGAAAGAAGTAATTTCACCTCGTGATAATCTAAGTCCGGAATGAAAAAAATAATAACGAACAGTAGGTATGCTATTAATCAATTTGTTTAGCGCTCTTTAAATCTCTGTCGTTAAGTACAATCTGCATACAGGATAAAAGTGGTGCCTTAGTTTGAAGAACTAAGTAAGCGTGCAAGTCAAGTGAATACTTTACCTCTCAAACCATCATGGGAGAACGAATCCCGCCACTCCTCCCACTTTGTTCCCACAAACAAAGTTAAGTCAGAACGTAATAAATAACAAGTAATCAGGCGCAGAAGTAATAGAGGCATTCATCCAAATAATTAGTACATCGACCGTAATGAATAAACATGAGAATAGTTAATAAACATAATCATGACATCTTAAGTAAAAAGCACTAATAATAATGACTGAAAGTAAATGACAGAACGTAAGAACAGCTTACGAGTAGACAGTGGTACACGAAGTGTACAGTATAAGTTTTTGCAAGTTAATTAATATTCTGTAAAGGCAATTTTTAATAGCTTAATAAAAAATTAATTAATTTTCGATTTTTGGGGACATTACAGGAGGACTGTCACGTCCCCATCCCAATGAGTCTACTAGTTGACAATGTTTCACCCACCTACTAGTTCCCTAGGTTGGGGAGGAGGCATTTAATCTTGCAATAAGGTAGTTATGGGATACAAGAGAACCTTAGTTTGTAATTTACACATTAACTTGGGTCATACAAATAATAAATATGGAGAAAATAAAGTGTCATTGCTTCATAAGGACATTTGGAGGTCCATGGATACCTTGGGTGGCTAGCTTCTTCCTTACCCATGTCATGACTTAACCCAGAATTCAAAATTATGAGTGATGGAATGTTATTAGAAGGTGAAGAGGTGTTAAATGACATATCATGAACCCAAGGATTTGAATGGGTGAGAAGGAGAAACTCCCCATAGAAGAGGAAGAGTCTAAGAAGAAACTAGGTGCCACTTGGAGAGAGATTCCCTGCGTTTTATGACAACAATGATGGAAGATTCTATGAAAAGGCAGACCTAAATTTTAGAAGACCTATGAAAATATGACATGTCAGGGCTAAAAATAGCCTCCAATAGCACGCACTTGGGACTAGGTGGCAACAAATCGAATTTGGAGGAAGATAAAGGGTTGAGGAGAAGAACAAGTGTCATGGAGGTTACTAAACATCAAGGATGATTTGGAGGAAGCCTATGGGAGTAAATTCGACCTTGGAGGGCCTTATGAGGGTTATAAAAATATTACATGAGGAATGAGAATGGATTTTGATCATTTGTGAATTTTCCTTTGGAATTTTGGAAAGCACTAGCTTGTCCATTGCACGGTGAGTGTCCACTTATCCTGCTAATAAGCCAATTTCGAGAGAGTGAGATTCTAATCCAAGATGGATATGCGAGAGGCCACCCTAGCATCTCATTTGGATCTTCATGTATTTTTTTATGCAGATAGGATGTTGCTACTATTCGTGATCCATCTCTCCTCCCATTCTCTCAATTCCCACTTCCATAATTCCATGTTTTTTTATGAAGACGCACTTGTGTGAATGGTGGTTGCACCTCATTGAGTTAAGTTTATTCCAAAGAATAGGAGAATGATTCATGGCTCTATAATATGTCTCCCATATTCTCTGTAAGTCGAAATCAGAAGAAATACGTATGCAAATATCCACATTTCCAAGCATTGTTGTGACTAGTTTACATGTGATGATTTCCCATTTCAATGGAGTTGTTTATCTGATGTATGTTCGATTTGGATCAATTTTATATGATTTTATTGAGATACTACAATGTTGTTAATGGTATATATTCATATTTCTCTATTATGAGCCATTATATACACAATTTATGAGTTGAAGTTAAGCTTTTATATGCCATTTCCCTCAAGTACATATCACTGAATTTATGCATTCAAATATGAATCTTTATACCTTTGTTTCAGAACTATTAACCATACACAATGATAGTAAATGAAGTCTAATTACATTCCCCATACTCTATTCTATCATTTTGGAGGTTTGCATGGGAGTTTGAGAGCCATTTCTGCTCACACCCTAGGGGGAATTGCACCATAAATTACTAGCAATTTTACCATTTTTACCAATGTTCCCAATTCAAGTTTTGGATGTCTATAACCTATCATAAATATATCATAGATTCCATTTAAGAGTCATAAGACTCCACACATCAATCCCTTCCAAATTTGAGACCCTCTTGTCCCATTTGAATCCCCTAGAGTCAAGACTAGTCAAGACAATTTTTCCAATTCTACCTTTATTGGGAATTTTTGAATTGGGACATTACACAAATCATGTAATTCTCATGTTCTTTATCATGGATACCTCATGCATCTAATTCTTCCATTTTTCCAAAGCTTCACCAGAATCTGATGTACAGGAGCTAATACTTCACCAGCTAATATTTATGTTAGTTATTGGATTTACATAATTGTCTCTTACAGACATGATGTTATAGATATGGTCAAGAGATTCACCTTGTACTTCACTATTTACTAGTCAATGTCTCTCTGACCTTCTAGCGGGTCAATTGGTGAGACCACCCTTAGCTCTGAATCTTCAAATGTTAAGAATATTTTCTTAAAATTTATGATGCTTTGATTATCAATCGCCCAGTTAATCCCCAAAAGTGCAAGATACGGGTTTTTATACATTCTCACACCTTCTACATCGACAGGTACTTAAGCCAGTCGCCCGATAGGCATCACTTTCAACTGATTTTCTAATCTGAGTTGAATGGGAGGCTAATCTAGTCGCAACTTACCCATGCTTTCCCATGTTTGTCTCGTTTGAATTGTTGACATTAGAGCCCAATTCTAAAATTATATATTCCATATCATATTCTCCTATCTGTGTATTCATTCTTAATTCGCAACCGGTCTTTAATTTTGTTCCTGCATGGTTAACTCTTCTATCTGGTCACAGCTCATCTCGAGCGTCTTTTATTAGAGCTGTCAATTCTGTGACAACATCTTTATCTTGTGTTAGCACTCAGAATTTACCCCCAGTTATGAAAGGATAATCCTAAGGTAACCACAAAACCAATCTTTAGGAGGAAAGCTGACTTCTTTCCTTCCAGAGACAGATCTGTAAATAGATAAGCTCAAAGGCCAAATATATGTTGAAAATAAATAAAATTTAACAGTCACAATGGCTGAAGTAGCCGGTCATTGGGCATGGAGTCGTATATGAAAAACAAGTAATGCCAGTGCTTTGCAATGGAATTTCAAATAGAGGTAGGGTAGCTACTCCTTTGCAGTCAAAATGTTGATTGTCTACTGATAAGGAAGAATAAAGAAACATTCCATTAACATGGGCATATCAGGATGAATCCAATGTTAACTTTAGTGGAAATAAGTCTGTGAATGCTTGAAAGTAAAGGATCATTGCATAATATTGTGAAATCTAATCCAATATACACTCATTCAAGCATGAAAGATAATAGAATGGAAAGGTTAAACATGAAACACATTCACATGAAGGAAAGAAAGTACAGACTGTAAAGTAAATAACACAAGAATCTCTGCAAAAAATCGGCTTGGCTCTAAAATCTTTATTAATCTTGAAAACTCTCTTACAATAAACAGATCTTCTCATGGGTTCCAACACTCAATGCCTTGTAAAAAGTTGCTTAAATACATCAAAATGCTCTGTGAGTTGATAACTACTTCTATGCTAAAAATAGGCAAAATAAATGCCTTATTACATTTGTCACTTAATTCCTTAACAAACTAACTACTCAGAAATTTATTACATTTTTCAAAATAAAACTAGTCTTCAAAACTTCTCGAACTCCTTATTGATGTAGCATGTACTTTGTTCTACCAAACTTCTCTATCATCTTCCACTGGTCCACATATGGAAGCTCTAGATTTGTTGGCCTCTTTCTCCTTCTTGTCTCGACCCGCGGTTCAATCACTCAACACAATACCAACATGACACCCTAAGACATCGTCCCGACAGAGCAAGCTCAGTCAGAAGCACCTGCGAAGTAGCATCAGTCTCACCCGAGATATCTTAATGAGTAACTTCCAGAACCATGTTTCCGCAGTTGGCGAGGGATTATAGTCCCTTGGTGCGTGACCAAGGCGCTTGATAGAGACGATGGGATGGAGTCTTTCACTCTGTGACATCGATGCAATTATGTGCCACAGTTCACCTACACGACACAATAGTGTCTTTAGGCCTTAATGACTGGCGCAAGGGTGCGACACAGCCATCCCCTTACACTCTACAGATCGTGCGTGACTTATATTTATACTTAGCAGATTAACCATGAACTAATACACAATAGTTCAACAATACTTTTGAGTAATCATACATTCATACTGCAACATTCATATAACATAATTGTAACTGTAACAATGTAATATAAGCAAACATCCACATAAGCATTCACCATTCAACAACATTCATCCATACAACACTAGAAATAATGTGGAAACCCATCTGGGAAAAACCACCAAGGTGCTCTTCATTTGGCATGAGAAATGGATATAGCACCTTGCATACCTTTCTTAATATATGTCTTTCTGACTCAACCTTCTTGCTCTCATGCTCTTTGGTTTATTCTTCTATCTACTCCTACTGATCCACACACATCCTGGATCAAATCTTCTACCTCTACTATCTGCGCAGTCATCTGCAGATTACTTCTACTACTAGTGGTCTGCGCACACAACTGTAATATCCATGGCTCAATAGCCTTCTACTTCTATTTTCTAACCAACTCTCTGAACTTACATAACCTTCTGAACCAAACACACCGAATAACCACTTAACACTTATACAGAGCGAGTTTCTCCTATTTATACCATCTACGAGACCACACAGGTTCGACTGAGTACAAGTCAGTTATTACAGACTCAACAACTTACAAAATATCTCGGTTACATAAATTTCAGCCCATACCTAGCCGTGAAAGTCCTGGAAGACATTAACCATAACTTTAACTAGCCGCGGAAATGTCTTTCAGCTTTCCTGTGCTGGTCATAACTAGCCGCAAAAAATGTCCTTCCATCTTTCGTTGGTTCGTCCTTCCATCGTCTTCCTTGATTTCTGCCTATCCAGCTTTAACTCTTCTACCTACCTCTTCCATAGACTCATATCTTCCTTCCTCGTCGCAGGTATCTTCATTGCAGCTTCCTTTTTCTCTTCATTTGTTGCACGCATGTTTTATCTTCCTGCGTCGATTCCTTCATTCCCTTCTTGACATGTTTTTACCCTTTCGTGCACGCACTTTTCCTCTTTTGCTTACGCATCTATTTTATGCTTGTATACTTTTCCTTCTTTCCCTCTCTCTTCTCTTAGCCCAACAGGCCCCCAACAATTAGATGTGGCTCGTCCCTATCCACCAAGCAAAAAGGGACTTCTCCATGAAAATTTGTGTCGCAAAACTTCCTGCTTCCCTCAAAAACTTATTTTTCTGCCGCCGGTTTCACCACAGTACCAACCATATCATGCAATTCCTTCAAAACTTGCTACACCCAAGCAACATTTGTGCTGACTTCCTCAGCTTTTTTCTTTAATTGCTCCACCCGGTCAGAACTGATGTGTTATGACGGTCTTGCTTCTAGCGACTGCGCAATATGCTGAAGCTTCTACTGCACAGGATGAATAAGCCTTGTCACCTGTACTACTTTCGACTGATATTTTTCCACCTCCTCATTTCTAGTGCGCTCTCTATCACGAAGAGCTTGAGTTTCCTGCTGAAGTTGTTTGATCTCAGCCATCTTAGTAACCTTCTCCTACAACAAGAGCTTCTTCACCTCTACCTTCATAGCGGTGATTTTTTGATTGGCTTTTTGTGCACCCGCCTTTCTCTTCTCTCCCATTTCATCTTCCAAAAGCACCTCCCATATAGCGGAAATCGACTCAACTGCCTTAGTGCATAGCTTTTCTCCATCGCATATCTTTGCAAGAGCCTCAGATGTTGCTTTATTGCATTCCTCAAGAACCTCTAGAGGTGTGCTTGGTACATGCCTAGCTTGAAGCTCCTCAACCTGTTTCTTTAACTCCACTGCAATCTGCAACAGCCGTGAAACCTTAGCTGGTGAATCTTCATCTTCTTGGCCTGCTTCTGGTGGGAACCCCACAACTGCGCCTTTAATGGTCTCAGTTAGTGCAACACGGCTTTGCTCGCACACCTCAATTTCTTGTTCTTTTTCCTTAAGGAGGGTATTGCGCCCCTCAAGTTATTGCTCTTTTTCCCTAAGGAGGGCCTTGCACGCCCTCGACTTCCTTTGTTGCTTTTTTGACTCATAGGAAACAACATTCTCCCTCAGCCATATTCCTGACACGACTGCCTATTGTAATCCATAGACTTCACTCAAGGGCATCTTGGAGTAGTCAATCTATAGAGTTTCAAACTCCTTGACAACATCATTGAATGCACTCGTCTCCATTCCTGTTTCCAGTGTGTGCCCTTGGATCTGTACTTTGATCAGTGGCATTAGATCTGGTGTGACTAATGGGATGTTGGGATCCACTCCATATGTCTCAGCCTCAACAGTGGCTTTGACCTCGTTAATGGCGTCTACCAACTTAGTAAGGTGGTTCCCAACTGGATCAGCTATGCTTACCTATTGTGTCTTCATGACGGAGAGGCTTTCCTTGGCGACCTTAGCTACAACATCTGCTAGCATGTGAATATCCTCTTCAGTCAAGGTATCCATGTTAGCTATTTTGATAGCTTTCATCTTCTTACATGGGGGCTCACGTCCTTGTTGTTTTGTTTGCTCTTAGATCTGGACATTCTCCTAACTAGTTGTGAGCTCTGAATCACCATGATCATAACCACCATCGCCATCATCATTATCTTCTTCTTCATCTTCTTGGGATTGATTATCTTGACTGTTGCCTCCATCGTTTCCTTAGCCATTTTCCTGACCATTTCCTTGGTTCACTAGTGGGTCTTCTTGGTGTTGCTCTTTAGGCAGTGTCTCTACCAGTGGGCCACGCAATTTATCTGGACACTCTTGGACAATTGCGTCCACATCAACATCAGTTATCATGAACCATGCATTGTGCGCTTATTTCGTTGGGTCGTTCTTTGGCTCTAAAATCATATTATTCACGCTAGCTTGGAAACTTATGAAGGACGCATACCTGTGCACTATCACACGCCGTATTCTGTGGGTTTTCCTATTAACGTCGCGCAACACCTCGGCGTGCAGAAAAAACTCGGGGTTATTATCCGTCTGGCGGGCCTTGTTCTTCTTCCTCTCCCATAAGTTTTGATACTTTGCGCCGAGGCAAAGTAGTGGGATATCCATTTGTTAGTAGTTGTTACACCGAAATATCGTCACCTCATGTTATGAGATAGTTATTCCCTTGTCTGCTCCAATCCCTCAAAGTTTTCCCTATAGAAATGAAGGAATAAATTAACCCCTTGCAAATTTTCCCTCTTTTGAGCTGGTAACGCTCTTTCCCCATTGAAAAAAAGCGTTACCCAAGAAGCAAAGAGCTGGTAACGCTCCTAATACATAAGCAAGGAGCGGTGCCACCGCTTCTATCCTTACTGCAAGAAGCAATTCCCCCTTAGCACCGCCTGTTTGATTCATTGGAGGAGCGATGCTCGAGTTTGCAAGGCAAAAAGAGAAGCTTCGAGAGGCTTCTCGAAACTGACCTCAGTGGAGCCTCATCCCTATGGTTTAGGACCAGCTGTTGCTTGAGATCCTCCCCTTTAGGATCTTATCTCCACCTCACCCATGAGATCCTCAGCCATACCTATCCTCCCATTCCTTTAAATATTGTCTCACCCCGCATGGGAAAAATGAGGAAGAATTGTGTTGCATACCCAAACTCTATCAAAATCATTCTTCAGTCTTTGGAGGCAAGGTGAAGTTAGAGGCAAGGAACCATTGGCAGGAACTCTCAACACTAAGGCGTGAAGGTTGTAGTCTCTCTAATCATTTCTAATAAAAAATGTCTTTTCTTTCCCATATTTATTGTTTCATTTGTATATATTGCTTGATTCCTTGGTCATGAACATAGATCTAGATGATTATATTGTATGCTATCATTTTTCTCTTTTTGTTTTCCATCTTTTACAGGTTCTTCTGCGAGGATAGCAAGGACAACCTTTGAGAGAAGTATCATGGCATTTCATTTAAGTGATTAGCCAAATCTAGGGGAAGTTTAACATTTGGTGCTAGACCTAAACCATTCAGATCTAGGGAACCAGATCTTGTCCGCAAGAGGTGTGTATTTTCAATTAATAGTAGTCCGACAGGTTGGACCACAAAATGAACGATATCAGAATGAGTAGCCAGGAGTAGTGGAATTTGTGATTAAGCTCCTCCTGTTCCTGTTGTGAGTCATATATCAGTTCATTGAGCAGAAACTGCAACCAATTGAAAATCACTCCTTGTCCGCACAGTTTTGTAAGCTCTACTGCTCCAATAGTATATTGAGTTGGCCTCATCTTGCGCAACAGTTTACAAGAGAAGAGCTTTGCGGCGAATCACATTATGTTGTCATCAATGGGGGCAATCCAAAATCCCCTACCTGCGTGCTGAAGGTTATACTTTTGCTTCATCTTGGTGGTGTCCTTGTGGTGCAAATAAGGCGTGGGGTCTTCTCCTGTCTTTGGCAGACCTGTGATGGAAGAAATAATCTCAACGTCGATCAGGTATGGTCAATCGAACCATAAGAATCCTCTATGGAAACATACCATAAGTTGCTTCACGTATGTATTAACCTGCAGACTATGGCCAAAATGTGGCATGAACAACAAGTCCAACAGTCATGCGTTGGCGATGCCAGCTGCCCACTACATTGGTACTGAGACCTGCACCTGAGTCGGTCCGACTTGATTTGTAGTCATGCAGTTGCTTATTTCCAAGCCAAACTACCAAACTACCAAACTGCAGGCAAGTGTCGACATCTTCAAATGCCAACCTGGCAATATTTGGCATTAGATTCAGCAGCAGGGGTACATTGTTAGGGATTCTGGGTGAGACTAAAAATGTGGACGCTTTCTTTGGAAGCGTCACCTCCTCTGCATCATCTCTCCTGGGCCGAACATAGTGTGGGAATTCTTATTCTTGCCTCCCAACATCCGCGTCTCTGTGAGGTGGTGAGTCCTCGTCCATGAGGGCCTCCTCTTTTGGATATTTCTCGATTGGTTCTTTCCCATGGTTGTTCACAACGACCTTAGCCTTCTGTTTCCTCGATGGTGGTGGTGCAGACGGCTCTCCTGTTGCTCGCTCGTCGACCTATCTCGGCTCCATGATGGGTGGTGCAACTGCATTTGGCAGTCTCTGAACTAGGTTCAGAACAAGGCACGAACCAAGGGTTGGGATATTGGAAGGGCCAGTCGCAGGACCATCCACAGGAGCAGGTCTCTTCCTCGTTCGTGCCATCGGGTCGATTTCTGGTTCCTGCTCTAGTTGTTGTATCTTGGGTGATTCTATCTCTTCCTCAATTAGGAAACTTGAGATAACATTTGTGTCGGATCGCGCGCTCTCAATGGGGATATCTATTACCATGGATGTCGGCTTACTCTACGACAGGTTTTGGCTCTGTAAACTCTCAACTCTGGTTCTCTCTGCTCTCTCTGTGTGCATAAAAGATTGCTTAATGGTGAAGCCTTGTATTTATACGTGCCTCTGCATCCTTCAGTCGTCATGCGATGGGAGTTCGATGTCTAATCGATCACGTGGGATTCTCGTTCTACATGTTCCTTCATTAACTCGGCAGCTCGATCTGTGGGTTGTACTTGTCAGCGTAATTATGGCAGTTATGTCGAGGACGACTAATGGGACCAAAAAGCACGTCGTCGTTCTCCTCATATCTTGTCAAATTTATGACTCTTAACTGTGATAACCTCCTCGATCTCTACTAGATATTCACACTTTAATGTCGACCATCCTGTCATTTCCGCTTTCCCTTACGCTTTTCACTTTTTCTTGCATTTTTATCTGGTTCCGCCGCAGACGTGTGACAGAACAATTTACCTCTTTTGGCCTTCTTTTTTGTTAATCCGCACAACGCGGTCCTAGCCAAGCATGTCACAACCATTATAGTAAGGCTTCAGGTGACTTCCATTCACCATTCCTGCGACATACGTTCCATCTAGTCTCTGTAGTTTTACTGCGCCTGCATCAGTGATGTGCGTGATCACATATGGTCCAAGCCAATGTGTCTTTAGCTTGCCCGGGTGTTTGAAAAACTTGTTGTCATACAACAACACAAGTCCTCCAAATTTGAATGGCTTAACTCTAATATGGAGATAGTGCCATGCTTTTTGTCATTGCTTCTCAACTGTCTGATGGAATCCCATGACAAAGCGTTATTCTTCCATCTGAATGAGCTACATCAACCTCTGCTTGACAGCATCCCCATCGGTCATCTCTGTCAGTGCAACAATCTGTAAGCTGGGAATGATGTATTCCATTGGCACAACATCTTCCTGCCCGTATACTAGTTTGAATGGTGTGTGTCATGTTAGTCGCTTGCAAGTTGTGCGATAGGCCCATAGCACAGCTGAGATTTTTAGATCCCATTCATCTCGGCACACATTGCATGCCTTGGTCAATGCATTCTCTAGAATCTTGTTGAAAGCTTCGACCGTTCCATTCGCTTGAGCATGATAGGGTGTCATCTTCTTATGCTCGATCTGAAACTCTGCAGTCAGCTTAGCAATCATTTTATTAACAAAATGCGTAGCTTGGTTGCTTAGTAGTATCTTTGGACAACCAAATCTGGTGACTACGTTTTCAAACAAAAACTTTGTCGCAGTCGCAGCGGTACAATCTTTAACAGGTGTAGCTTCATCCCATCTAGTTAAGTAGTTCATCGCAATGATAATGTAGTGCGTGCCAATCATTTTCCCTGGTGGACTGATCGGTCCAACAAAATCAACTACCCACTTGTCGAATGCTTGAAGGGTTATCTACGACGCAAGTGGCATCTCATCGTGGCGCAATGGTTTTCCTGTTCTCTGGCACATATCACAGCGCCTGCAGAAGATTTTAGTATTCATGTGTATGGTTGGCCACCATAGTCCTTCCTGCAATATCTTATGCACATTTTCTTTTCCCACGTAGTGTCCTCATATGACACCAGCATGTGCTTCGCTCATTACCCAAGGTAGTTCATAAAAAAAACACAGTGGCACAATATTTCATCTGCGCCCAGTTTATACAGATGTCCCATATTTAATGTATAATCGATAGCTTTGACAACCAAATGTTTCTTCTGATTAGTTGGCATTCCTTTAGGTGCATAGCCTGTGCTCTAAAAGTGAATGATTGCATTAAACTCATGGTTCCGATCGTCCATCATGTGGATCACAAATAGTTGTGCGTCAGGAAAATGATCTTCTAGGTTGGTTGGCTCTTCACCACTTTCTATCCGTGATAGGTGGGCTGGCACAACATTCAGTCGACCAGGTTTGACAACAACCTCAAAGTCAAATTCTTGAAATAAGAGAAGCCATCTACAGATCTTTCCCCCCAACACTGGCTTGTTGACTAGGTATTTCAGCATTGAATGGTTAGTGTACATCTAAAAATGCCCACCCAACAAATAGTGTCTGAAATTTTGAAGCACATAGACCATAGCGAGGCCTTCTCTTTCCATCGTCATGTAGTTATTTTTTGATGTTGATAGTTTTCTGCTTGCAAAAGTAATAGGGTGGTCTAGCGCACCCTCTCCTGGTTGTGTCAAGAATATGCCGAGTGCGACAGACGATGCATTGACATGCACATGGAATTCCTTTTTCCAGTCAGGAAATACAAGTATTGGCTTAGTCACCATTATGTTCTTCAATTTATCCAAGCTTTCCTGGAAAGCTGTTGTCCATTGAAACTTTGCGTCTTCCTTCTACAGCGATCACTACATATCCTCTAATGAACTTCCTGTAGTATCATGTATGTCCCAACACTGATCTGAGTTACGTGACTGATGTAGTCAGTGGTAAGTCAAGAATAATCGTATTTTTTGTTGGGTCGGCCAAAATACCATTGCAACATACGATGTGACCCAACAACACACCAAACAGTGCGCAGAATATACTTTTCTTAGAATTAAGCACGATCTGATACTGGAAGCAGCGGCCCAACATCATACGGAGACTCTCAATATAGTCTCTTACTAGACCAAACACATTCTAATCATCAAAGTAGACCTCAAGAATTTATGAATAAAATCTTTAAAAGAAGAGACTATTATTCTAGAAAAAATAGCAGGTGCATTCTTGAGTCCAAAGGGCATTACCATATATTGGTATCATCCCCATTCGGTGACGAAGGTCATTTTGTGGCGATCCTCCTTCGCGATTCTAACTTGATGATAGCTAGAGAATCCATCAATAAATGAATACATTTCTTGCCCTCCGACGCTTTCAACCACTTCATCTGTAAATGGTGTTGGGAATGGATCGTGTAAGCATGCATCATTTAGCTTCCTCAGGTCGACACATATTCTGACTTCACCTATTGTTTTCTTATCCTGGATTACCATGGGGATGATCCATTCTGATTCCTCAACATGTTCAATGATTCCTGTGTCGAGCATGCGATCCAATTCTGCTTTTACCTTCTCTTTATACCTTGGATTCAACCTATAGGGTCGCTACCTACTGGATTTAGCATCTGGTCGCAGGGGTATTTTCATATCCCCTAGATCTCCTACTATTCCCTTAATCTCTAAAAATTTGGTAGGGAATAGGTCCTGTTACTCATGCATCAAGTCAGTGATCTTCTCGACCGTCTCTTCATCCCAATAATCTCCTATATTGGTGAACTTTGGGTTCTTCAGTGACCCAATATTTACTTTCTTGATTTTTAATGGATTAAGGAACTGGTCACTTGAAATACCACTTCCTTCTACTATGTAGGTGCGCTCTGATTTCAGTATGCTTATGTTAGTCAGATCATCATCTGGGTCTCCGGCCATATTGTAGCAAGCCATCCATTGCTGAATGGTCGCGTTGCACTGGTGAAAATTGGCCTCTTCAATAGGGATTTAAGCAAATATCTTCTCCTTTATCGTTTGAAGCGCAGCATCAACTGTAGGTTTCTCATCAACAAATTCGAATGTTTGCACGAACTACTTAGCGATCCCTTCCCAATATTGGGTTCCTTGTTGCAATTCCATAGATGCATACCATATTCTAGGTGTCATTTCCAATGTATGTATGAAATGATGGACCCATTACTGTCGCGGGTATTCTGCAAATGACGTGCGACAATGGTTAAGATGTTCAACATGGTTTGTTAATCCTGAGTACTTGTGATTTATGAGGGTCACTTCTTCACCGAATCTGACTTGGATCAATCTCCTGCACTATGTCCAATCTGTTATAGATTGCTTGTGCGCACCCCACCATCTAGCGGGCGTAGATTTTAGCACATAATCTAGCGCAAACAAGCGCTGCGACTCGATGACGAGTTCTTCAAACTCACTTAGGAAGGATGCAAGGTTAGGTAAACCTTCGTAGGTGGGTATCTCTCTTAACTCATTTTCCACCCATCGTACAAATCTCATAATCCTTGCGCATCTCCTCATAGAGACTTCATGTAACTAGTTTTTCCAATTCTCCAAGGCCTCCCCTGAGTCGGATATGCAAGAACTAGCACTCTTCCAGCTCAGGTTTCCATCCGATGTTGGATTGATCTAGTCTTCTTGCATGGCAGTGACATTGTATATTCGGTCAAGGTAGTCACCCTGTCCCTCATTGTAGATAGGCTCAACGTATCTCTTTCCCTAATTGTAGACAAGCTCAACATATCTATGTCCATATAATGGATCAATGGGTGACACCACTCTCATCTCATTATCCTCGAATGAAAGGATCATTTTCTTGAAGTTGATAATGGTCTCGTTGTCTATGGCCCAATCTATCCCCAACAATGTGGGCTATGGATTCGTGTCATCAACAATTTTAATGACTTCAAAATATGCAAATGTGTGCAACCCTTCGATGTCGACAGGGACTTGACTCAACCTACCAATTGGGAGGACTTTCGCTTGATTGGCAAGTCGCAAGTGGACAGGAGACCAGTCTAGGTGTGGCTTGCCCATACTTTCCCAAGTTTTTCGCGTCAAAATATTAACGTCAGAACCCAAGTCTAAGATGATGTAATCCATGTCATAATCCCGTATATCCGTAGTCATTCTTAACTCGCGCCAAGTTTTGAATTTCTTATTGACCTGGTTAACTTTGTTTTGAGGTTTCCATTCAATGAGTGTCTCTTCTATTATTTCCTGGAGCTTTGCAATAGCATCTTTATCTTGTATTAGCGCTAAGAAAATTGACAGGAAGGACTTGAGCTTACTAACCTTTTATGGAGTCCTCTTCTGAAATATCTGCTGAAATTGTTCAGGCATCTACCTGACTTCTTCTAATGTCATTGGTTCTTCTGGATCCACAAACTCACATCGCACGTCCATGAATACTTGCTTCTGTTTCTGGACGTCGAATGGCACCTTCTTCTGCATCGCGAGTCATACCAGCGGGTTCAGTTGTTCTTGCAGTTTATCCTGATCAGCTCTGGTCGTAGCACCTCTCGTGTTACGACAACAACGTTTGAATCTCTTGGCTCAGCAGCAATCATCTAAACATTAAAGTTTTGATTTGGGTTTGGGTTTGGATTTTGCACAGGGTTAGGACCTATGATGGTTCTAGCCTGCCACTTTGCGATCAACTGGGGACATTGCTCCACATTATGGTCCTGTCCCTTACAATATGAACATGTCTTCACAGGTTCCAGGAAATCTCTAGCATAGTGACCTGGATGTCCACAGTTATAACATGTAACATGACCTCTTCCTCTAACAAATCCTCCTCCTCCTCCTCGGCCTCTGAAGTTTCCACCACCCCTTCCTTGCGGGCGTGGTTGCTACGGGGTGTACTAGTTCTGCTGATATTGCAGATGATAGTGATCTTACTACGCGTATGGCTATTGTGGTGTATACTGAGGCTGATACTGGTTTTGATATTGATTGGGTGGGAACTGCGCAGGTTGATATGATGATTGTGTCGGTTCAGCCTGAGCCTGCCCCTCATTCTTCAACAAGTAAGTGTCAGCCATCTTTTCCTTCAAGAGTTGGTATGCTCTGCAATCCTTCTCTTCATGCCCGACTGACTTGCAAAATTTACAAAACAGGTTTACTGAGGTACTTACAACTTTTTGCAAATATAAACATTCTTTGTCACAGTGCCCTCTTGACTGGCATATGCGACACCTAGGAATTCCATGGCCATTTAATGGTTTTGGCGCACCAGATGAGACATAATTCATGAAGTTCGGACAATTATCCTTAGTGTTTCTTTCCATTCTACATTTTGTGCACCATAAGTCTTCATTGGATTCCTTATCCTTCTTAATGTCCTGCAACTATATCATTCGATTAGCCAACTGCGATTGAATCTGTACCATGTTTGCGGCACCATCACTAATTGGTGAAGCTTCTAGATTCATTGCCAATTCTAGTGCTTTCGTTTGCGACTCAATATTTTGTTGCATTAATGGACCTCGGATGTGTGGTAACAAGGCAGCAATAAACCACTCTTTATGTTGTACATCCGACATTCGGAAACTTACTTTGGCCATCAAAGTCTTGAATCGTTGGTCAAATTCCCATACTAACTCTGCCAATGCTTGTTTGATTTCTTTGATCTCGGTGATGCACTTTGAATCACACTTAGGTTTTCTGAACTCAGAGATCATTTCGGCTCATATCTCATCAAGGGTATTCTACGATGTTCCTGGAGGTACTACGCAGAACTTCATAAACTAGTCAAGCGCATGATCCCTTAAAGTCATGATCATATGTGCTTTCTTCAAGTCCGCGTTCTGAACTAAGCGAACCATCCAAACAACTTCACAGTTGAACCAATGCTGCTCTGGATCTTCTACTCCATTACCATTGAATGTAGGTAACCGAATATCCACCCCATCAATTGCATTGGCGTCGGGGTTGTTTGATAGATGTTCTAATGGAGGTATACTCTCTTACGCGCTAGTCGCAGTACTAGCACTATCAGTATTAATAACTCTTTCAGGAGATGAGGCTCTAGACCTTACCTCTGGCGATACTCTTAGTGTGATGTAGTGGCATCTAGACCTTGGTGACTCAACAGTCTCTTCAGAGTCTTCTACTGCTTCCGATATTGGGTTATAGTCCTCCTCTTCATTGCAAGACCCTTCGTCTACCTGTGACTGAAGTTCATGCTCACTTTCTTCGAGCAAACTAGGAGCTCGTCGACCTTCCTCTGTCTTTCTCCTTTTCCCTGATATGAATCTCCTTCCACTCCTTAGGAATCCAGCTTCTAGTTTAGGTTCCTGTACTTCCTGGGAACATCTCAACTCATCATTCCCCATTTTCTTGGCAGGTTGTCTATGACATAGCCTTCCTCCGGTGTGTGTGACTCAACTACTCAACTACAGGATACCCTTCTCATAAATGAGCATCTTGATCCATGTACTAATAGATAATAGATACCTTCTTCACGGACCTTGGAAAATTTTTCTTTCAGCCTCACTATATGAGGTTATAGCCTCTACTACAAACTTGGTAATGTATCCTTGCAAAATACTGTCAACCCAAAAATCAACAGCTCTAGAGATGGTGTTACTTACACTCGTTACTTCGCGAACCAACTGATCATTCCACTCAACTGCTTCTCTCCTATGTAAATTTGTCTGCCTTCTTTCCAATCTTAACAGCCACTCGTGCAGTACAATGGGAAACTCTGCAAAGAATATCTCACGAATATCAGTGTATATGTACTGGTCTACCTAGCTTTCTGCACTCAACTACGATCCTACATTCTCTTCTTGCACGAATGCTAACGTCTTAGACTCCAGCCAGTCCTCTACCTCTTTCTTTGTTGGATTCCACAACATTTCCCTCAACTCAAATGGTTAACGGTCTCGACAATGGAACCATGCTCTCTGGTTTATTCTTCTATCTACTCCTACTGATCCACACACAATCTAGATCGACTCTTCTACTCTACTAGCGGTCTGCGCAAAGAGTTGCAAGACCCGCAGCTCAACAACCTTCTACCTCTATTTTCTAGCCAACTTACTGAACTTACATAACCTTTTGAACCAAAACACACCGAACAACCACCGAACCCTTATACGGAGTGAGTTTCTCCTATTTATAACATCTATGAGACCACACAGGGTCGACTGAGTACAACTCAGTTATTACAGACTCAACAACTTACAAAATTTTTATGTTACATAAATGTCGGCCCATACCTAGTCGTGAAAGTCCTGGAATATATTAACCGCAACTTTAACTAGCGGAAACGTCTTTCAGCTTACCTGTGCTGATCATAACTAGCCACAAAATCTGTCCTTCCATCTTCCGCTTGTTCGTCCTTCCGACGTCTTCCTTGATTTCCTCCTGTCCAGCTTTAACTCTTCTACTTTCCTCTTCCATCGGCTTGGATCTACCTTCCTCGTCGCAGCTTCCTTTTTCTCTTCCTCTGTCGCGTGCATGTTTCATCTTCCTATGCTGGTTCCTTCATTCCCTTCTTGACCTATTTTTACCCTGTCGTGCATGAACTTTTCCTCTTTTTCTTGTGCATCTGATTTATCCTTGTATACGTTTCCTTCTTTTCCTCTCTCTTCTCCTAGCCCAACAATATTGGCCATTTCTTTAGCCAATACTCATAATTCTACATGATCCACATAGCAAATGGGTGGCCGCTGGGAACAAACCACTGTGAAAGTGTTGATCATTTCAAAGTTCAGTGCTAATTTATCAACCAAGGTTTTTCATGACAGAGACGGGTTCATATCTTCAAATTTTTTGTGGTCCAAACTACATTTCACTAGCAAATCCTAATATTCAACCTGAGAAAAAACTCTCCCATCTTCTTCCCAAAAAGAAGGAATACCTTTATGAGATAAAGACACAAATGATGCTTTGAAAATTTTCACCTGATGTCGCATCATTATGTCAATCTTTGCTTGCACAGTTTCTATGTGTTGATGCTTTACCACTACCTTCTTAGCCTAGGTGATCACTATGATTATGTCTTTTATTCCCATGGTCCTTAAAATCTTCCTCTGATAAAGTATTAAGGAAATTGATTGTATTATTAATTGGATCCACGGGCTTCTTATTTAAGGCTTCCTTTACTGCAGTGCAACTTTGTCTAGTAGCATTTATAACCATCTCTTTGTCCAAAATATAGTTTAAATGAGGCTTGACCTTAACATCTTCAACGATGATCATATCCTAAATGAGGTGTCTTGCTCCCTACATTCGCAATTGCCCAGACAATTGCTTTACTAGTTTATCATTTTTATCCAACAATTCTTTATATTTATTTTCAAGTGCTTTTCTTTCCTCTTCCTTCTTTAAAATTGCATCAACCAAATTTTTTTGTGGCTTTTCATACCAACAATTTCCAAGTCCTTCAAACTTACCTATGACATAGCCTGGACAATAGCTTTTTTATTTGTTTGTGCAATAGGCTCAATTAACTGTACCTCATCTTCTTTAGTTTTATCCTCTTTCTCTTTTTCTAGAACATATTGTTTTTTCTTCTAGAACATTAATTTTTTCAACTAAAAGATCTTTCTCTTGTTCCCATTATTTCTTTTGATCAGCAAGCTTCAACAATTTTGCTTTGCTGTCACTCAGCTCATTAGCTAGTAGCTCTTTTTCTTTTTCCAATTCAGTCAATTCTGAAGCTTGAATTAATTGTGTAGCAGGGATCTTCAATTTCTTTTTCAGCAACTGAATTGTGTTCTCCTTCTCTGGAAGGATCTTTTGTGCAACTTCTCCCTTATTTGCTTCATTGTCAATCTAGCAAATCTCCTTTAAGTTTCTTGATCTGTTGTTGGTGTAACTTTTTCTCCACCTTTTCTTGCCTTTGCTGATTTTCAATTTTAGTTTGTGTAGGCTACAGTTTAGATACCTTCAAAGTGGACTTTAACAAATAACTATAAATTACCTACCTAGTCTGCTTTTGTAAATGGATCATGTCAGCAACTGGGATATCTTTTAGTTTCAACCTCATTTATGCTATCATGTTCTTAGTGGCAACTTCCAAGTTCAAAGTATTCTTAGCATGGTCTTTGATAGTCACTAAAGATACCTCTTTACTGGAAATTTTCCTGACATCTGCATACAATTTTAAAGTTTCATTTAAGGATGTCTCCCTATCATCTTTATATTTATTTTCATCCATAGATTTAAATTTTCATTTAAGGATGTCTCCCTATCATCTTTATATTTATTTTCATCCCTAGATTTAAAGTTTCATTTAAGGATGTCTCCCTATCATCTTTATATTTATTATATAAATCATTCATGCTGTTGCATTTCAAAAGCCGGTCCCTTAATCTTTACCTGCTTTTTCTTACTTTCAGTTTTGACAACTTCAACCAATTCTCCCTCATCTCCAATCTTCTATTTTTTTTAGTTGTCTCTGATTTCCTTCTTCTTTTATTTCCATTGCATCTGAAAAATTCCTTTTACTTATCACCTTTGAACTGCTTGCAATGGGAGTGACTACCTCTGTTGCTTTTACTATAGCCAATGGATTTTTCTGTGAAACTTCTACATTCTCCATTGGTGATGGATATGTTGCAGCTGCAACATTTTCCCAAATTCTAAAAAATTTTGGACCCTCCTTTACTTTGAATAAGTTGGTTTTCAGCCTGGTTTTAGTCTGATGACTTTTGGTCTATGCATTTTGGAGCAATGTTCAGCTCTTTGGATTGTTGTTAATAGATTTGTGTTTCCTTTAAAAAGCTTGAAAGAATCCCCTCCCTAAATCAAGCTCATCATTGCTATTGGATGTTTTCAAAGCCTTCCTGTATCGGGAGTTAATTCGTTTGATTGTCCTGCCGTTACGGTTGATTTTCAGGTTTTGACTTTCTTTGTCGCGCCGACCGTTGCGGGTGATTTTCAGATCTTGATTTTCTTTTTCGCGCCGACTGTTGCGGAGGTTGGTTACTTTGTATTTCACCGTTGCGGGTGGATGACGATTCCTTTCTGATTCGGGTGTTTTTTTTTTTATTTCGCGTCGGAGGCGGATGAATACTTCCGTGGCCGAAGTTGTGGATGGGTTATGGTTTTGGACTCCGCCATTGCGGACCATTTGGAATTCTGAGTTTTCGTTTCCCACCGATCCATGTATATCGAAGCCCTTTAGAATGTTTCCTCCGCCGTTGCGGGCGTGTCCAAGTTTCTATCTTCTGATGAAGAATCTCAGGGTAGCCGATGTGAGTTTACGATCATTGCTGTATCGGGCTTCCCATTGTTGCGGACGAAGTTTAACTTACGGACGCCCGGCGTTGCGGAGGAGTCCGAGTTGTCGACTCCCGGTCTCAGTCCCCACCGACGCCTGATCTGTTTATTTACGCGTTTATTCACTACTGCGGAGGAGCGGAGGATGGGAATTGTCCGCCGTTGCGGAGGAGTCCAGGCTTTTGGCTTTCGATGTGGGTTCTCGCCAGCGCCCGATTTTTTTATTTTACGCGTTTGTTCACTACTGCGGAGGAGGGGAACCATCCGCCGTTGCGGAAGAGCTGATATTGTCACCGCTTTTGTCACTTGCGTTCCCTGCACGATTTAACCTATCGCACGTGCGATTTTTTTATATATTCGGGGGCGTGGTTTTGGATTTTTATTTATTTATTGTTGTTTTTGCGCCCGAGTTGTTGTTATCCTCTCCGCACTGCCGACCCTGCGAATCTTGGTGGAGCTCCGTGCTTGTACCCGCGTCCAGCTGTCAGTTGGAAGCTCAACCTTTGTCGCCTTAGCAGCTGCGCATCACTGCCAGGTAGGATCGTAACCGCCTTACCTACTATTTTTCAAGGTTTTGATTGGGCGAATGTTTACTGTGGTGGGGTATTACTAGGGGTGTGTACCCGGTTCCCTTTCAGACTGCCCACGGAGTTTTTCACCCGAGGCCAGGGTCGCCATAGTAGTTTCCCCGGTGGTTTGCGACCACATTTTGAGAATTTCCGGTGGATAGCCGTTTGCGGTTAAGAAGGGGGAAGTCGTTTTCTTTTATAGAGCCCGCGATTTTATTTGCCTCGGCTGTTTTAGTTTCGCCCTGAGCACAGTGGAGGAAGGCGAGGTGTAGGCGGCCGTTATGCCGCCTGCACCTGGTTTTATCCTTGCAATAATGACGTCTGTCGATAAGTTCAATGGGGTTTTTTTTGGTGATTTGATGATGAATACTCGGTTGGTCAGTTCCCCTAAAGTGTTTTCCCATTGTCGAGCCCTAACCTCTGCCCGCGCCGCGCATTTCGTCATTTTCGGCCGCCTGCAACCCTAAGGTTTTGCCGCTTTTTGTCTATGATTGGGAGATAGCATGGGTGGTTTCTGGTGAGAGCGCCGTGTGCAGCAAGCTATGTCGATACCCGCAGTGCATAACAACACTAATGTATTTTTCCGCGAGCAGCATAAACTATTGCCATTTTTTTTTATCCTTGCTAAAGCCATGTCTAAGTTTGGATTGATATAGTCGCTCCTTGCATTTGGACTTTACGCATTTGCATTACGAATCGTTTTTATAGAATAAATGCAGTTTAGTATTATGCAGTTGAAGGACATTGCTTATTATGTTACAATAGTGGGCTAATTATATTTCATGCTGGTAACGCTGATAATCAAGGCAGAGTTGGGTTATTCATACAGGTGATGCTTTCTTTTCTTGCTTGCACATTGACATAAGACAATAGCACATGGCACAATATTGCACGCTAGTCCAATGCTTCAGCCTGAAGGGCTTATGTTTGAATTTCATTACAGTAATGATAGAATAAACTGCTTGATGTCTTAATGTTTTACATGGTAGGAAGAAGCCGAACTTACAATGTCCAAAAGGCAGAAAAAGAAGGCCCCTATGGTAGAAGAGCAATCAGCACTAGAGGTCGTCCCACAGACAGAATATATATATGAGAACACCCAGTGTATCTCTGGTATTGAGCTTGAGTATAAATGGGGTGAGATATACAGATTGATTTCTTGTAGGGAAGTCCCAGACACAGGTCTTGAGGAAGAACCCATTTATGCCAACATTGAAAAATCCGCCATCATGAAGGTGGCTACCACACCAGAGCTGTTCCCTTGCTCTGATGTAATGAGATGGATTCTGCCACACACCAACAACAACACTATGCTTATAGGAAACGTCGAAGGACAGGGCTATGCTGCATTTAGCCCTGGATATGTGGCATTAGCTTACCACCTGCCAGAGCCTCAAGTGTTCCTATCAAACGATTGGTTAGATAACCTCAGGATGGATTTAGTGGAAACCCTGAGAAGAATGCTCTTTCCAGGAAAGCTTTATAGACACAGAGCAACTGAGGATTATGATACAGCGAGCTTAAGAGCTCCTTACAGGTTTATAGCCCTGATGCTAAATTGGATTTTTGGTAGAGCCAATGGTAGACTCTTCAAATTGGAGTGGATACCCCTTATGTTCCATGTGGCCACAGAAGGAACAATTTTTAACTGGGCCAGCCTAGTATCAAGTAGTCTCTCTTCTTGTGTAGTTGCAGCCTTGGGAGGAGGAGAAGCCCGAAAGAAATCTGAGTTCTATATGAGTTCCATTCTGACAGACTGCATACTATGCCACCAGCCTTTCCCCGGTCTCAAGTGTGCCTGGGATAGGGAAAGAATGCCCGTATATGCAGCCTACAAACCATTGTGGGCTCATCAATACCATAGTTATTACAAAGAGATCTGCGAGCATTTTATTATGCCACTATACACGCTTATCTTCCGGAAGGAATGTGACTGCATGTCTGAAGAGGCTATGCAGGTAATAGAGGAGTATGGAGATTATTTCTTGATAGAGAATGGTATGTACCTTAGAATGTTTGGAGGATCAAAGACACCTTATTTGCTGCCAAAGTATGCAACAGATTATATAATCCATAAAGAGGTGGTTAGACAGGTGTTTATTGACGGAGTTGGTCATTTCTTGTTCCAACACAAGAAAACTGCATATCCCTCTTTACCATTCAAGCTGGGTAGCTGTAGATTCACCAATGTGAAGCAAGCTCCGGAATTTATAGAGGAACTAGGGAAGTTCCATTTTGGGGAAATGCCTTTCCGGCGCAATGATACTCATGGTAGAATGGCTGAGCACTGCAAGAAGCACAAGGTGTTTTATGAGTACACCCACCATTTTGATAGAGATGAATCTGTTTTCAGGAGTGCACCAAACATGACAGCACTTAGTAGAAGATTCAAACCGAAGCACCCCACCAAGGGTGGAAAAGGGAGTGAGCAAGATAAAGCTGAGCAGGCCAAGGCTGAAGAGGTCACCAAAAGGATAAGAGAGGAGGCTCAAAGGCTGGAAAATGAGGCTGCAGAATGGCTACAGAAGGGAGAAGAAGAGAAAAGGAAAGCTGCCCAGGAAGCAGCTGAACTAGCAAAAGAAGCAGCCAGAGAAACAGAAGAAGCTGCTAGGCAAGCAGCCGAAGAAGCACAAAAGAAGCTAGAAGAAGAGCTTCGAGAGCAGGAGGCTGAGAAGATAAAGTTGACACAGCAGCAAGCCTCGGAGACCCCATCAGGGCAGAGTCAGGAAGAGGAAAATCCTGAGGTGCAAATTCTTCAAGTACCTACTACCATCACTCCCTCAACTCCTTCGCTCCAGCTAGTGCCCTTCGTCCAGAAAAAAGGGGAAGAAGTCCCTGATTTCAGTACTGTTTATTATGACAGGGCCACTAAAAGAATCATGAGGAGAACCGAAAAGAAGGTGGAGGCGAAAGAACTATCAGGGAAAATGGTCACAGATACAGCGGTCATGTTAGGGACAGACAAGGATCCTCTGTTCACGATAAGAGC